>VZRO01000324.1:460472-538913 GCA_013397915.1 Daphoenositta chrysoptera | reverse complement strand
AAAAAAAAATGGGGGTTAAAAATATGCTTGCATTTCTTCCTGGAAATACTCTCTACTGAAAAGAATAACATATTCAATTCTGATGTAGAATGAACAAGCCATTAGGAAGTGTCAGGCTATCTGAAGCAACTCATTTACAATAAGATTTCACTCTGTTTCCCATTGGGAAATTAGAGGAGACTTTTTAAGTGCAAAGAAAGTGATGGTATGTGTTATCATGCTTTTGACCTTCACCTGCTTCAGTGGAACTTGCCAAAGAGTTTGCCAAATTACTAAAGAAGTGACTGTTTTATCAGAGTAGCTAGCCAACACTAGATGTTAAGGTTTGTCTCTTAGTCACTAGGAAACACATTAATAAGCCTGTTTTTCTTTCAAGACAGGTTTATCCTTTATTGTCTGAAGAAATGTAACATATAATATATTCAGAAAATATAGGGACGTTCATATAGGGTATTTCAATTTGGATCTCAGAAAACACTTGATTACCTGCAGGTTTCCCCAAGAACATCCAGTGTCATAGAACAGAGAATGGTCTCTGCAAGAACCATGGAATTGCACTAACGTAGCTGTTTCAAAATTTCTTTGAAATTAACATAAAGAGGAAAAGGGGACAAAAACCATAGGGAAAGATTGCAGATAAAACAGAATGAAAACTCAGCAGAAAAGAAAGAAATTTGCAATAGGAAAGTTGCAATTTGTAGATTAAATCATTGATCAAAAAGAAAAGTGCTTGTAGGGACAAAGCACTGGGAGAGTAATTGAGATTTTAAGTACACAAGAGAATTATAAGACTTGAACTTCTGTTCAGACTTGCAAGAGAAAATAACTCAAACTAGCAAATCTCTTTTATCCACAGAAATCAAAGACAGTTGGAATAAAAATAGTAAATTAAAATTGTAAATAGGGTACTTTCCCTCAGCATTCAGTAAGAAAAATATTTAATTCTGGTGTAATGCAAAGGCAATCAGAGCAAAGGCACAAAAACAAACATTACTTAACTGGTAGGCTAATATAACTCCAGTGCTTCTGTTGGGGAAATTGGTCATCTCTACTCAAAAATGCCAGAACACCAGTGCATGTTGAGGTAGGCTGTCTGAAAACTGCCTGTTTGGGACATGGCTGGAGAATGGCAAATGGAGAAAAAAAGGGATAGCCATCAACAGTCTGATATCAATACCATTCAAAGCTTTACAATATTTTAAAGGAATTACTTATACAAATGATAACAGGAGAGTTAACCATTACTAAGATAAACTTCTGCATGGCTTTTTAAAATTCCATGTCAAGACCATGAAAAGACAAAAAAACCCCAAAAATATACCTAAAAAAATAAAAAAGTAGAAGTATATTAGTTTTCAATACCCAGTGTTAAAAAAATCCAAAACCCAAAAAAACAAAACCAAACAAATAACCCCCCAAAAATAACAAAAAAAAAAAACCAAAAACCAAAAACAAACAACCCCCAGAAAAACAAACAACCCAAAACAACAGAATAAAACTAAAAATTTTCATGAAAAATACACTGTTTTTTGCTCTCAGTTCTTACTCTAAATTTCCTGAAAAAGAAATGATAAGTTTAGCTAGAAATATCTTCCTCCCTTCAGAGCAACTGTTCTAGACAGCAGGATGGGTCAGGAGAAAAAGCAGAGTGTATAAGAGTGAAGGAAGCCTGTTGCACAGCAAGGAGACTCCTGAAAAGAGTAGAGTACAGATACTTCCCTGCCACAGAAGTGACAGAGAAAATGAGTCTTCCAAGATACCCAGAGGTAATTGTCTGGGGATTAAAGTGGTCTTAAAAGTCACTGGGTTTGACTAATACTATTCAGTAACAGTGGAAAAGGAGAAAATTTGTTAACATATCCTTTTCTTATGATTTTGTCTGGCAAAATGGGTTCTGATCTTCCCCCATGTGAGATGATTGTGCTCTAGTTTCTATGAAACATAACCTGAGTCTGGAGCTTAAAAGTCTCTTTGCCCTCTCTGAAAATGTTGGTTTCACAAAAAAAAACCAAAAAAACCCAAAAAAACCAGAAACTGGAGAGGTCTGAAAACTTCCTTTGATTCAAGGTTCCATCATGTTCTTATAACAACTGAAATTGCTGCTTATTTTAGGTCAGATGGAAGTACACTGATAGAAAAGAATAGAGTTTCTGAAAAACATTTTTACTGGTGATACCAGATGAGTTTTTCTGTGTTTTTAATGCAGTGGGGTTGAAGTAGTTACCTGTATAGACCCCTTCCAGTTGTTTAATAGGCAAGCATGGGAACAGTAAATTTGCAGTACCTGCTTAGACAAAAGAAACATTTGAACTATTTGAAGAGACTGAAAGTGGATAGTAGTTTTTATGCATTTAGTACTTCTCAAGTTCCTTTGATGCTGTATGTTTTTACATGTGTGAACTACTGTACCTTAGATATATATAAAGTTAATACTTAGGGCATCACCCTGTCTTTCAATACTATGTGACTAAGAGGGATCAGTAGCAGGTGGAAGGTGAGCTCTGACATCCCTCTGTGAAGAGGTATCTGTTGACCTGGTGGAAAAGAGAGCAGTGCATAAAAGTCTAGATAAAGTTTCAGTATATATGGGAGTGGGCAAGAGAGCTGGTGTATCAGGTTGCTGTAATTTTTGTTCATGCTACTGAAAGCAGCTTCTCTAAGCTGGTGCATGATGACTGCAATAATATCAGTGAGACGCCCAGTACTTGAGAATGTGACTACAGCTTGGTGTTCTGGTGGATGCTCCCAGTGAGAGTGTGGGAGGAAATGCAGAGCAATGGTGCTTTGTGGGTGATTGCCATCTTCCTACCTGAACGAAACACAGCTCGATGGCTGTCCTGTTCCTGCTGGGTAATTGAATTTTTGAGTTAGCTTTGAAAGTTACTTCCATTTGTTTCTGCATTTTGGTCAGGAGAGTAACTGGGGTGCGTATCAAACATGTTGATCTTGTACTTACTATTTCATGGGTATTTTCTTTGTTTCCCAAACTAGATGGAGTTTTAATCTGAAATTCGATGGCCAGTCTGATTTGACAAAATGTGACTCCTGTTTATCCTGACTGAGGTCTCTTCTGTAGTCAATGTGCAGCCAAGTGGCTGGTGCTGGCAATCAGCTACTGTGGTTGCACAACCAAATCATGATAATTTGAGGAATAATAACTAGAATTTTTGCAATTTCAATCCTCTGATTTCAAACTCATTACTCTGATTATATGTATGCTTTTCCCAACTGTTTGTCCAGTGTTTCTTTGTGTTTGTTTTATTTTTGCTTTAAAGTGAGACCACAGATGCCTGGAAACATAGAAGAGGAATATAGAGGAGAAGAAGTAGGCTGGGAAAAGTGTGTTTGTTACACACTGAAGTGGAAGGGTGAAGCTCCAAAGATTGTTCTAGTGTTGAAAGAAAAAAAAAACCACTGAGAACAGGAAAAAAACAACAACAGACAAACAAAAAACTCAAACCTCCCATCACCAAAACAAAACAAAACAAAACCAAAAAAAACCACCAAACCAAAACAAAACAAAAAAAAACCCAACCAAAAAAACCGGACTGTTTGTACATACTTTTCATTCTCATTCAACTGGACAAGAGTAATACTAAACACGCACATTTAAAATGTACTAAACTTCACATATAATAAATGTTAAATCATTGTCGAATCATCAAATGGTTTGGGTTGGAAGGAACCTTTAAGGTTCATCTAGTCCAAACCCCCTGCAATGAGTAGTTTCATCTTCAATTAGATCAGGTTGCTCAGAACCCCATCCAGCCTGAACTTGAATCTACCATATCTCTGGGCAACGTTTCAGCCTTTCACAATGTGAGTTGTAAAAAATTCCTTCCTTATATCTAGTCTGCATCTTCCCACCTTTATTTTAAACAGGCCCTATTAAAAAATAGAATCATTTAGGTTGGAAAAGACATAATACAGTGCTTTACTTTCCCTTTATTTTATTCAAATATTTTCAACATAATAAACCAAATTTCAGAGGAGTTACACTGACTAGGACTAAAGAATATAATGAAAGCACTTTTATTTATGTCTGAACTGTAAGAAGGTTTTATCCTTTAGCAAAAAAAAAAAAAAAGTAATTGCATTCACTGGTCTATAATTAAACAGTCATATTACAGATTAGAAATAATTCTTCATTAAACAGTTTTTAAATTCATTGAATATGTAACATCTAGCTAACTGAGCTGTGGAGATTGGAATTGCAAGGAGTCATTATACATAGATAATTAATTATGGTTATCTTTGTAGTTGTGTATCTAAATGCTGATTTGGCCCAAAATATAGAAACTGAATTATTTTGTTTCTTTTATGTGATAGAAGTAAAAAAAATTACTTTCCCTTTTATTTTTTAGAAAAATAATTGATTTTATAGGGTGATAATTCATTCAGAGAAGGGGAATTCTTGTTTATTCTTTTTAGAAAAGTTACAGGTTAATTGGTCTAATTTTTGCTTCTTTCCTTGTCATTTTTACAATGATCTTACTATTGTAACACAAATGATCTGTTTAAACTGCAAACAAAGTATTTTATCCTGGGTAGTACAATAGCAAACAGTATTTCACAAAATTTAAAGAAAAAAGGGGTTTTTTTTTGTAGTTGAGTCATTTTTTCAGAATCTGGTTTTGTTTTCAAAATACAGGCTTCTGGTAAGCATGACAAATTTTTGAGGAGCCCTGAAAAGCGGCATGCAGCTTTAAATAATGTCTTGGTAGACTGTTTGCTACCTTTTCCTGTTAAGTATCATATATGGCAAAGGAAGGAAATCCTACATTCTCACTGGACAATATCTTTCAGTGAGGAACATAGGTTTGATCTTGTTTTTTTTCCTAAAGATGTTTAACTTTGGATCTACTCTTACCTGTACTATGTTACTAGATTTTTGACAACTGATGGTGGTAGTTATCTTTAAAAACTAAAAGTGGGAGGATTGTTTTAATATCACACAGGATGTCATGAAAATGGAGTGATAATAATATCCCAGCCTAAGAAAATTAAATACTTGGAAGCATCCGGAATGTGATTTGGTGGAAATATGAAGTCTAAACACTGACGATGTAGAAACACCAATCCATAAGTAAAGAGAGTTTATAAAAGGAGAAGATGGTAGTTTCCATTTCAGCTACATTTTCTTCTGCTTCTCTCAGAAATCTTCACCTTGGAGGGAGGATTGCTGACACAGCTGCTGCTGATTCACTGCAGATTATTAACTGTTCAAACAAAGCAAAGTGGTACTAATTTCACTTCTTCCCTGTGAATTTTCTTTTAGGTTTACTGAACAAGTGGGACATAGGTAAATTGATAAAGCTATATTGAGCATTTACACCTACTCAGGAAAGTTGTAGTCATGAAAATCAATTGTACATAGAGGAGCAATGAAATAAGGATGCAGCTATGAAAAAAAAAAAAAGCCATGATGAATAGTCAAAAAAATAAGACATTGAAAACAAATGTCATGCTAAGATTTGGCTTTTGGGAAGCAAAGACATATCTACAAACATACATAGCTAGAACAGAGAAGCGTTTTTCTCATCTCTTTCCTTTACCCAAGTGTCATTTGAAAAGTGAGGCTGGGGCAAATTAAATAACAAATTCAGGTTACCTGAGTTGGGTAAAATTCAGAATAGGAAGACAAGTTAATATGTCTATTCTCCAGAATAAAGTAGAAAAAATTTGTCATGAAAAAAATATACAATATATAGATGGAAATGCATTTTAAAGATTTGCCTACAGGAAACTCTTTCCTAAAGTTTCTATATTCTTTTTTATTTACACTTATTTGGAAATGTTTCATGAAGTCAGGATGCTTGATACAACAATACTTTTGTCTTTTAGTTTTTCATGTTTCTAACTTCACAGCCTTATCCAAAGGAAAATCCCACAGAGATTATGGTGCAATGCGACAGAAATTTAGATTCAAAAATCTTAGCATTTGGTCTATTTTGCAGTAGTTGGGATGAAACAGCTTTTGCTTCTCATGCTGATTGCCTGCTCACAGTGATCATTTCACAACACAAAAAAAAAAAAGAAAATCTGACGAATCCTTCGTATATCAGAATTCAGGAGCTCTCCCACACAGAAAGATATATGTAAATTTTTTTTTAATAAGTTGGGGTTTTTATATTTAGATTTCCCCCACTTATGCCAAGTGACTTAAAAGTAAATACATTTGGCCAAATCAGTTTCACCTAGTGAGAAACTTGCCATCGAGCAAATTATCAGTGGCATATACTGGCTGGTTTTGTATTTAGAAGCATTTACTTCAAGATTTGCTCTTCTTCTTCCTCTGCAGATAATAGTATGATCCTGAGGTCAGCTCTTTATCACACTGAAGCCAGCTGCTTCATGCAGTTTTTAACTTCTATAAATGATGAAAAAAACCTCCAACTGACATTTATCTTAGTCAAACCTTATTGAATATATAGGGCATTTTACCACCTTCTGCAGTGAGGTAGGGATACCCTGTCAAGTTCTCCTGTGAGTGGTCTGAATCAGTTAATTGCTGAACCCAATGACTTTAGAAGGAATCTGTCTTATTAGTTTTTTTATTATAAAACTAAAACAAGGTTGGCTCTATGTAACTGTTAAAGTTTGACTGCACATACTTGAAAGTCAGATGGTAGAGTCAATTAAATAAATATAACTGAATAGAAACAAAGCATGATCTCACAGCAGATGTTTCTGATAATGTTTTTTTAGAAACCTCTAGCACTTGATTCAGATGTAAATCAGACTTTCTCATTTAACTCTTAGGTTTTGGTCTTTTTTTGCACAGAAAAAACAAATTTCAAGATATCTTTAAAACTGGAAACAAACTAAGTAGCTTATAGTCTTTCTCTGTTTTCCTGAGGTAAAATATTACTGTGACAAATGGAAAAAGTCTCTCTTGAATGATAGAATCTGAAGAGCACTCATAGTGGAAGTGCTTATTGTAAATATAGTTCACTGGTCATTCTGGAAAACAAACTGTGAACTATGTATTTCGAAATTGCCTCTTAATGATATGTTTGCTGAGTGGGGAGATTTTTACCTGTAAAGAAAATCAGCGAGAAATTTCTGGGACAATTTTTTAAATTTAAGAAGTTGATAAACATTTTGTACAACCTTTTCTTGCAAAATTTTGGAGCTGAACGGTGCTAACATAGCTTTGAGAATAAAAGTACCTGCATGTTTCATTATAAAAGGTGATTTTCCTACATTATCAAAGTCGTTGCAATTCTCAAGATCAGAGAGAATTATACTTAGTGTCTGAACAAAATAATTGATGTTTTAATTTAAAGATACCATAATCTTATTGAGAAGGTTATAATTTAGTAGCTATGGTGAAAATTACTTGGGCATATAATAATGATTAAGTGAAAAAATTTCTCCTCATTTGGATCAGCAATGCTTAAGTTGCTGGAAGCATTCAATCTCTCTGATAAATATCCTGTATTTCTCTTTTGATTTTCAGTTCATTCTTTAAAAAGATTCAAAGCAAAATGAGGAAACCACAAGGTGTAGGAAACCACAGCTGGATTTTTATTATTACTAAGTGCAATGAACCTTTACCTCAGAATGACTTGTACACCAAAACTATAGACTTTATTACAATTAAAATTCAGGAAATAAGTTTGTCTAAAGTAAGGAAAAGCTTAGGATGTGGGAAGTGTATGTGTAGGAGAGGATGTATTTTGAGTGATGAGAGACTTTATATTGGAGAATGTTAATTAATGTTTGATATTGGATGTTTGACAAAGTATGGAGGGTCCCCTGAAGAGTTACTCCTACTAATAACAGATGCTCAAGAGTAGGAAACATAGATAGAAAGCTTTAAATCAAAACATTTTTTGTTCTATTTTGTTCAAAGCAGGAAAGAATAGCAGTAAAATAATAAATACTTTTCAAAAGAGAGAAAAAAGGGAACAACTGAGGAAGTATAAACAAGAATTGCAAAGATTCTTGTGCAACAGACGCTCCTTCTTGACATTCATGTGGCTGTCTTTTGTCCACAGAAAGTCAAAACCATCTGGATATACCTATTTATAGGCACAAAAATTACTCTACATTTTTTGGATTATTTTAAGTCAAACAATAATTTAAAAGTCTGGGTTCAGATAATCTTATTTAGCTTGAGTAACAATCTTTTTTCAGATTCAGTCTTCCTGAATTTAAGTGAAAGTAAGAAGCAGTACTTGGAATGAAAACCAGTATTTTCACTCCCTAAGATTGTACCTGCACGTCTGCATATCAGACTTGGTTGTCTGGAATGACAATCAGCTCAGCGTTGGAGCCCTCTCTGTAGGAGGCTGCTGGAGGCTGCTGGTTGGATACCCCTCATACAATACAGAATGTGTCATAAAAGCTGTAAGGGAGACTTTTGGAAAACACCTATATCATGAAGCATGCTGATAAGAATTTTGAAGTGTGACTAAAAGGAGGAGTACTCTGATACAGATAGGTCTGGGCTGAGGATGTCAGGAAAGATGGGAATGGTGGAGGTCCGTATTTGAGGATCTGTGCTATTGTGTAAATTGTGTAGAAAAGACATACATCTTGTATTCTGTACTAGCCACATCCTGACATTTGGCCTACTCAGTCTGACCCACTAGACACACTGGTGTCACAATGTCATCAAGCTATCCTGCACGTTTGCAATTTTCCTTCTTCTTCAGTCAGTGAGAATTTAGGTCTCCAAGAATTATACCTTTTGTGCGGTTGCTAGGTGGCTAAGGGATTTCCTAAAAGCAGCAAATTCTACTAAATTAAGAACTTTTGAACTTTTCTTGCCAGCTTTTGCAGTGTTGACTGATCTGGAAAGATCCATGCATTTTAATTTTAAACACATACAAACATTGAGGATTTTTCTCAATGCTTGGAAGGAGCTTTTCATGTTTGCTATTGCTCTAATCAGCTACTAGGCTACATCTCTAAGCAGGAAGCAGTAACTATGTGCTGTTCCCACACAGACATTGGCATGTCCTTTGGGGAAAAAGTACACATACTTTTAAGCTAAAATAATTTTGTCTGCAACTGGAGTGAAAGTCGTATTTTCAATGTACGGAAATATTTTTCATTAAAAATATGTATTGGATTGTAAGACATAAATGAACTTTGAAATGTCCTCTAGAGTATATCAAGGTAATGTAGCCACATGCAAGAATTACAGTGTGGATCTCAACACCAGAGTTACTGCAGGAATAAACTTCTGTGGTGGGTTGACCCTGGCTGGGTACCAGGTGCCCACCAAAGCCACTCTATCACTCCCTGCCTCAGCTGGACAGGGGAGGAAAATTATAATTAAAAGTTTGTGCATGAGATAAGGACCAGGAGAGGTCACTGAGCAATTACCACCACAGGCAAACCAGACTTGACTTAGGGAAATTATTTTAATTTATTACCAATCAAATCTGAGTCGTGTAATGAGAAATAAAAGCTAGATTTTAAAATGCCTTCCCCCAACCCCAGCCTTCTTCCCAGACTCAACTTGACTCCATGATAACTAGGTTAACTCTGCAATAGGACAAGAGAACATAGTCTTAAGCTGTTCCAGGGGAGATTTAGGTTGAACATTAGAAGAAATTCTTCACAGAAGGGGTGATTACATATTGGGATAGCCTGCCCAGGGAGGTGGTGGAGTCAGTGCCACTCCGGTGTCCAAGGAAGGCCTGGACGCAACTTAGTGCTATGGTCTAGTTGAAATGGTGGTGTTGGGTTATAGTTTGGACTTGATTGTCTCAGAGGTCTTTTCCGACCTAGTTGATTTTGTGATTCCTCATTTTCTCTGCCTCCTCCCCTCCGGCAGTGCAGGGGGATGAGGAATGAGGGTTGCAGTAAGTTCACCACAGGGGCAGCCACTACTGCTTATGTGCTCAGCCTTGGCCAGTGGTGGGTCCACCTTGCAGCTGGCTGGCATTGGCTCTGTTGAACATGGGGGAAGCTTCTGGTAGCTTTTCACAGAAGCCACCCCTGTAGCCCCTCTCAGCAGATACCAAAACCTTGCTGTGCAAACCCAATAAAACATCAGTCATCAAGCTAGGCTTCAGAATTCAGTAAACTGCATGAGGCTGGGATTTTGTTTGGTTGGTTTTAAATTATGGAGGTGAGAAATGTTTGGATCTAAATGAACTGTGTATTGAGTTTGTGCGACCAGATAGTGGTAGCTGGGAGGGGGGCTGTGAAAAGCTGCTGGAAGATTTGCCCATATCTGACAGAGCCAATGCCAACCAGCTCCAATATGGACCCACCACTGGCCAAGGCTGAGCCAACCAGGGAAGGTGGTAGCACCTCTGTGATAACATATTTAACATATTTAAGAGGAATAAAAAAGTTATTGCACAGATGTAATTGCACTCAGAGAAGAGAGGAGTGAGAATATGTGAGAGCAACAATTCTGCAGACTGCCAGGTCAGTGGAGAAGGAAGGGCAGGACATGCTCCAGAAGCCAGAGCTAAGATACCCCTGCAGCCCATGGTGTAGACCATGGTGAGGCAGCTGTGCCCCTGCAGCCCATGGAGATCCATGGGGATGCAAATCCATCTGCAGCCCATGGAGGAAACCCACACCAGAGCAGGTGGAAGCCTGAAAGAAGGTTGTGACCCCATGGGAAGTCTACACAGGAGCAGGCTCCTGGCAGGGACCTGCAGACCCATGGGAAGAGGAGCCCATGCTGGAGTAGCTTTTCCGGCAGGACCTATGCTCCCGTGAGGGACCCACGCTGGAGCAGCCTGTTCTTGAAGGAATGCACCCTGTGGAAAGGGACCCATGTTGGAGCCGTTCCTGAAGAACTGTAGCACATGGGAACCCATGCTGGAGAAGGTTGTGGAGAATTGTCTCCAACGGGAGGGACCCCACAGTGGGGCAGACGAAGGACTTCCCTCCCAGAGCAATGTCAGAAACAAGCTGTGATGAACTGAACAAATACCCCATTCCCCATCTCCCTGCACCACTAGAGGGGGAGAAGAAAGAGCCTGGGAAGGAGGGTGGAGTTTGGGAAAGATGTTTTTAAGATTTGTTTTATGTCCCATTGTCCTGCTCAATTTTGATTGATATTAAATTCAGTTAATTTCCCCAAGTCAAATCTGTTTTGCTCTTGATGGTAACTGGTGAGTGATCTCTCCCTCCCCTTATCTCATCTTGTGAACCTTTTTGCTGTATTTTCTGCCCCCGTCCAGTTGTGGAGGGGAGTGATAGGCTTTGGTGTGCACCTGGAATCCAGCCAGAGTCAACCCACCACAAATTATTTCCCTGAGGATGAGAATTCTACCTGAGCAAGATTTTATTTGCAGTCTGTGTGCTTTTGTATTAGCAGACATAGATAACGAATTATGATATGGCTTCTTAACTACGCTGAACTAAACTGTGCCTTATCTCACCCTCTGGGCAGCCACATGAAAGCCAAAATCATGATCATTCTCTCTGTGATCAGAGAGAATGAAGTGCCATCAAGCCCAAAGTGTCTTCTCCATTTTTAACTCTAGTTCTGTACATACTTAGGTACCTTGCCAGCTGTATAAATTCCTTGGAGAGAGGAATATACCACTTGGTGCCTAAACACATGCATTGCACTTAGGCTAACCTCAACAAGTGCCTTTGCTGGAAAAAGAAACAGTATTGGAGCCAACAATATGTGACAATGGCTTCTTTAATGTAAGTGCTAGGTGAGATTATGCAGTAAGGATTGTCTAAATTCTAACATTAAATGTGCTTAATCTCTGGGTCATTAACTTAGTATATTAGAAAATTATTTTTATTGCTTTATGGGTTTCTTGCATCCACATAGAACTTTCCAATTTTTTACTTTAATCTTTTTGCCATTCGTTCTTATTAACTATTGTATTTTCCACTGATGAAGTTTCTGCTCAACTGACTTTGGTGGCGAAAGTTGTGCAAATAAAAAAAAATTCCTTCGGGTTGTAAAATGGAGTTAACGAATTGACTACCTACAGTAAAAGGGAGCCTGTGTTATGCAGTCCTTGCATGCTTGGGTTTCCTTTGCAAGCTACTGATAGTGCAGCTTTGCATGACTAGCAGCTGAACAAAACAGTTTTTAAGCAGTGCTAAAAAAAGCGAAATATCCCAATGCTTGCTTTTCACAGAGCAGAATTCCAGTTTAAAAACAGTTATTTCTTCTCTGAGGGTTTCATTTTCAGATTTTAAGTACTCTTTTGCAATCAACTTGTTTTTACTTATTTTCAGGTAAAGTGCTCGGTTTGATTTATATTGTAGTCTATCAAAAAAAATTAAAATTTAAAAGTCAGGAGAACAGACTTCACTAGATGGGAAAAAAACCTTTTTATTTGCCTTGCTTTTCTTTATCCTTTATTTTTTATCTTTTGTAAATCAATATTTTATTAATGTGAACTTTTTGGGGACTTAGGAAAATGGAAGAAAGATCTCCTAAAACTTATTAATATTTTAGTGTGTGGAAAATATTGTGTTTACATAGTCATAGAAATTCATGAAGATTATCTTCCTGCCTCTCTTGCTTTTAGAGTTTAAGGTGAGATGATCTGGCAGAATACATTTTAAGAGGCAACACAGCAGCTACTCATTATAGTTCAAATGTTTTAACAGGCGTCATCAAATTTCTCTTCATTTATAGACTTCTCTTATGATATCAGTAAAGTCTGTCACTTTCTTTGACGATAATAAGATCAGCACAAAACCCCACACACTGAGAGTGTTGTACTTAATGGAAGTAGCAGAGAACTTTTTTATTGACAGATCATAAGATAGTAGAGGAAAGCTAAAAATGAACATACATGTGTAGCCAATACCATAAACTAGATTATACCAGTACAGAAAGTATAGCAAGTATTCTTCATTTAGTTTTTAAATCTATACATATACAAATATATATGTAGATATAAATAATGCTTCTACAGCTATCTTTCTAAAACTTTCTGCCCTTAAAATTCTTTTCAGTATGCTGTTACTGCATACAGCAAGATACAAGTTTCTGTAAACACAGGGGTTGGTAATATTCCTATTGCTTTGTTCTGATCTACAAAAATCATACTGCCACAGAACTATCAACACCTCATTTCAAGATGGGACAATACAACAATTGTGCATTTAAATATAATATAGAAGTTGGTATATTATCAAATTACTCTTTCTTAGCTTTTAAAAAATATATAATTATTTATATTTTCATCAAAACATATCAGAGAGTAAGGACAAAAATAAGATTTTAATAAGTGTCAGAATGGGACCACAACAATGGACCTTACAATATCTTTTTTCTCTCTGTTAAATGTTTCATATGGCAGAACCTTTCTGTAATTGAAAAAGATGGTGAAACACTTATCAGCTTTCACTTTGCAGTCTTATACCTACTAGAAGGTCAGTGTCACTTGAATTTTAGTCTTGTGAAAAAGTCTTCCAGAAACCCTTTTCTTTAATCATCTTGTACTACTCTGCAATTCTACACTTTGAACTTCCCCTAATGGTACAAGTTGCATTTGTACCTTGCACATTATTTCCTGATTTTTCACTTTAAGATGTATTCTTACTCATTACATCTCACTAAATTTTTTGCTCAAACTGTCATCATCATGCATCTCAGTTAATGGAGCATTGACCCTCCTTGCTTGGATGACTACAAAGCTTTTAGGCCAAAGTTCTTCAACAGTAACTGTAGAGAGGATTTTTCTTTTTTTGTCTCTGCTCTCTCTTCCTTATTGCATCAAATGTTAATTATTGACTCTGTTTTCCTAGCCTTCATAATTTATTCCAACTCCATCTATAATTTCTTATTCAACAAGTACAATTTGAATATGTTTCAAATACTGGTTGCTCAAACAGAGTACAACCTGTCCCCTACCCAGTAAACAACAATAGCAATAGATTGACTATGTTTTAACAGGTCTCTGCACCTTCTATATCCTTTAGAGTACAATTAGACAAAACTCTTTATACTTCCTGAACAGAAAGTGGGTTCTCTTTCAAAATAACTTCATTCCAGATGTTCATGAAACAAGGACTGAGTGCAGGAAGGAATTAGGCATATGCTTTCCTCATAAATCCAGAGAGTCAAAGCATAGTACAAAAATCTTACCTTTGACTTTTGAGCTTCTTTTGCAACTTTTTTTCTTCAGTCTCTAGCCTTGTATTTTACTTACTTACTTTGTTTCGGTAAGTCCTCACAGCTGATACTGGCATGCAAAAGATGGAACAAATAATTTGGTAAATGTTCAAGATTGTCTTTATTTGAATATATCTTCTTCCATATGTGAAGAATGTGCGAGTAGTCACAAAAAATGCACATCAATGAACTGTACAATTCCTTCATTAAGGCAGGCTAGACTGCAAGATTCAAAGCTATGTTGATATTTCAGAAGCAAATGTGTGCCACAGTATTAATCAAAATTAAGCTTTCCTCGTTCTAGGCTAGCTCAAGAAAGTACTTTATAGTTCATAAGATCTTTGGAAAAAAAAAAGAAAACAAACAAAAAACACAAAACCAAAACCTTTGTTAGTACCATGGGCTAAACTCATTCATATATACCTTTTTCTTTTTCCTTGGAACTAGGAGAAGAAAAATTTGCTTTCAATTTAGATAATATTAAGGTTATTTCCTTAAAAGACAGACAGATTTTGCCCAAGTTCTATAAATCCTAATTTGTTTTGACTTTGCTAAATATTGCATGATGGAATTAAACTTTAGTTAGAAGGTCGATCACTTTTTCTCCTTTCATCTTTCCCTCTCAAGGACATGTTAATGAAAATGAGAGCAGAGAGTAGAATCACAGAATCATAGAAATGTTAATACTGGAAAAGATCTCCAAGATCATTGAGTCCAGCCATTAACCCAGTCCCACCATATTTCTGCATGACCATATCCCTAAATGCCACATCCACATTATTTTTTGAACATTTCTAGAAGTAGTGACTTTACCACTTTTCTGGGCAACCTGTTCCAATGCATGACCACCCTTTCAGTGAAAAATATTTTCCTAATATCCAAGCTAAACCTCTCCTGGTGCAACTTGAGGCCATTTCCTCTTGTCCTGTCACTTTTTACTTGGAGAAGAGGCCGACCCTCACCTGACTCCAGCCACCTTTCAGGCAGTTGTAGAGAGCGATAAGGTCTCCCCTGAGCCTCCCTTTCTGCAGGCTAAAGGCCCCCAACTCCCTAAGCCTTCCTTCATCAGACTTGTGCTCCAGACCTTTCAGTGGCTTCATTGCCCTTCTCTGGACTTGCTCCAGCTCTTGTGTCTCTTTATTAGTGGTGTTATAGTGTTATTCTTGCTCATAGTGTTATTCTTGCTTAAATTGTCAAGGAAAGGAATAATTTTTAAACTAGAATAAAAGCATTTTCAAGTTTTCTGGTGAAAAGCAGAAATTTTATGAAATATTATGAAAAATGCTATCTAGTCAGAAAAGTGTCTACATAGTTATTTTTGACAGAAAATATACCATCTGACCAAGCCAAAACCGTTGGAATATTTAGAAAAGAAGAATACTTGTCTCTGTTCTTAGACTGTTCTTTCTGTACAAGCCTGGGCTATCACTGTACAGACACATCAGGGACATGAAATTGTTACATGTTGAAGGGGAGAGGTTCTGAGGAGATGGAGCAATTTTTCTAAATATGAATAACCAATTTTTCTTCTTCTGAATGTTGTGTGTCCTCAATACAAAGTATTTGCATCCAATATCCCATAACAGTCTCCTTTCTAATACTACCAAACACAAAAGGTGTCAGAAGACTCTTATCTGAGGCTCATATTGTGCTGTAGTGTAGTGAGTTGACCCTGGCTAAATGCCAGGTGCCCACCAAAGCCACTCGATCACTCTCCTGCTCAGCTGGACAGGGGAGAGAAAACACAATGAAAGGCTCTTGGGTTCAGATAAGGACAGGGAGACATCACCAGGTACCATCACGGGCAAAAGAGACCTTGACTTAGGGAAAATCACTGATGGGCTCAGCCTTTGCCAGCAGCAGGTCCCTCTTGGAGCCAGCTGGCATTTTCTCTGTCGGACACAGGTGGAACTTCTGGCAGCTTCTCACAGCAGCCGCCCCTGTAGCCCCCCCCACTTCAAAACATTGCCACACAAAACCAAAACATGTACCATTAGTGAAACAGGAAGCACAGAGAAACTGTAAACCACATTTTTTTGGCAGTTTAAAAAAATTATTGAAGCTAAGTGTTCAAAGCAGTGCCAAGTGTGTGCATTCCTTATGACCAATTTCCCTCTTCTGCAACAAAGAACCCACATGGAAATATTTTTTTGCTGTTGTTATTTTTAGGGCAGTTCAAGCAGCAGTTTCAGACACAGATTTATGATGCCTGGCACTCCTGAGAATAATTGTGCAAGTCTGGAATTGAGGATTTCTCAGCTTAGGATGTGCAGCTTCCCCAACATAAAGTCTTCCAAAGCATACAAACAATTTAAAAACCTATATCCTACCTATTTTCAAGAGGCTTTTTGATGAAATATAATTTAAATATTAATAAAGTTCACCCTTTTCATCTATGACTTCATCTGTAACAAGCTTACAATAGTGCTCCCTCTCCTCCAGAACTTTTAATGGGCTTGTTTCAAGCTCTTCATGAGAGGGACTCTTTGGACTTTTGTTTACCTTGATGAAATAGGACCCAGATATAATAACAAACACAGGAACTGCAGTGGTAAATTTTAAGTACATAAACAGATGTTAAGCTTCTATATACTTAGAGACTTCTGATTCTCAAACAGTTTTTGGAAAATAAATCTTTCGTATAACTGTGAAAGCATAACACATTCTTTGCAGAACACTCGGATTTTCTTGTGTACTTATATCAAAAAATTTAAAACCAAATTAATTATCAGCACACTTTTTTGCTATTTATTTTTTAATATTACTGAAGTTCCTGGAAGACTAGTGTCAGAATAAGGCAATGATAGATGTACATAATAGTTTGATGAATAGAGTCTGTTGGACTTTATTTGTGAAATACTCTAGTTTGCGAGTAGACTCTAGTTAAGAATATTTATTAAAGATTATTTTCAGTCACATGCTAAAGCAAAACTGGAATGATTTATTCTGCCTGGAATCAGTGCTCAACTTTCACTGAGGCTTTTTTTATTTTTTTGCTCATAATGTCACATATTATATGCAGGAATAAATCAGTTATCCTAAACAGCAACCAATATCTTTTTGTCTTTAATTTCTAATCATGTCTTTTATGTAAATGCTGGTTTATGTGTTCATTTCTGCTTCCTTAGAGATGACTGTGAACTAAATTCCTTGTAGGAAAATATCAGTGATATTAATAGAAATTCTACATCTTGATCTAGCATAGACTTTATGTATCTGTTATCAATGAATGTATCAAAATTCATCTGTATTTTCCAAAGAATGCAAGGGTAAGACAGGAATTGATGCAGATACAATAGCTCTCTAAACATTTCCAATCTTTCCAAATAATTAGCTGAGCTTTCATCCAGTTTAAGAAACCACAATTATATGCAGATCGTAAGGGATGGAAGGATTATTTGCCTTTCCATCCACATTCACTTTGAAACCCTGTGTTTATAAAATGTCATGAGAAAAACAGTGCGTTTACTGACCTTCCTTATGATTAGCTAAGCTGGAGTTAGGGGCCAGAGAACGACTTTCTTCCACTGTATGGTTACCACAAAATAAGTACATCTGCTGTAACTTTAAAAGTGCGGATCCAGTAATGCTTTCCTAACCACCACAGATATGGCACACAGGACATTTCTCCAATTCTTGGCTCTTGATTCCCAGTGAAGTCACCACCCACAAAGTATTGTCTGTGCAAGTCAGACTTTGGCAGCAGGCTCAAGAGCTAAGGCTCAGACCCAAACCATAAGAGATATGTCAGCAAACAGTTTAACTTCCTTTTTGCTGTGTGGGTGACCAGAGCAACAGGAAGGCTACTTTTATTGAATCCTCATGGAAAGTAAGTTCTCAAAGTCTCTTTCTTGAGGAAGAAATAAAAGAGGAGTTGGAACGGAACTGCTTAGGGACAAGCTCAGGAAAAAATAATTAACCTCAGAGATAAATAAAATCACATAAAGGTTTATTCACAAGACCGCCAAGTTCATGAACACCAAGCGTGGATGTCAAGTTAACCCTTCAACCTTCAGAAAAGACTGATAATCTGAGGTACCAGCAAAATTCCAGTGGCGAAATAAAAAAGCAATATTCAGTTCTTAATTTATAAAACTGAGACAATCCTTCAGTTTGCACTGATGTTCATACAGGCCCTACAGTATTTGTATGCCTGCAACAAACCCTGTTTCCACTCTTGCCAATACTTTGGCCCCATAGGCTTTGTATTTTTAGATTCATTCCTGAGCACTATAGCAAGTTCATAGTATTAAGTAACATGACAATAATAATGAAACCAATTCTTCATCTGAAGTAAATGTTGTTCTCTCCATCTGTAAATGTAAAGTGAAAAAGCCAGTCAGCCTTACACCAATGTTTACTCCATAAATTAGGCAGCTTTTTGCTCATGTCTTACCAAAAGTAAATACTTTTAAATAGAACTTTTTAAAATTGGTTTGTGTTAGGCTTGAAGAGTTTCTAATAATAACCTGGATCTAATTTTTCCTTTTACTTTTGAATTTTTTTCTAAACAGTCTTTCACAGGGTTAGACATTTATCGACCTGTATAATCTACAACACTTGACCCTGACTTTTTTCAAGCTCTGATTTGAAATTTGTGACAAAGCCCAGTCCTTCAAGTATACGTTCTGTGTTTGATTGGCAGTTGCCATTTTTTGAATAGTCAAAGAATCATTTTTATAATCTTTATGCTAGGACTTCACACATTTAAAATTCTTGGATTTTCTTTGTGACCCTTAACATAGCTGATTCAGTCTTATTCTTTGTTATAGTCTTATTTTGCCGTAATTTAAATGTTTTGATATTTTGGTTACTTCAGATCCGGGATAATTTTTTTTTTTTTAAATTAATACCAACCAACTATCTATCATGTGAAACCAGTGATATGGGTGTTCTTTTTCATTTGTGTTTAGAATAACTCATTATTTTGCTTTTTGGTTGGTAAGTGTGCCTTTCTTCCTCACTTTTCTTTCTTCATAAAATCTGTGGAAATATCCTACATAGTAGTCATATGGTATTTATCATCGGTCCTAAATATAAAATATTACAGAAGATACTTTTTTGTTGGAATTCCAATTGAAATCAAGTGAAGAGGCTCATAAAATATTATAATCTGTAAACTCTTATGGATGGACATCACATTTACTCTTCCATCTTCAGAAATCCTAACTGCTAAAATGTTTGTGATTATATACCCATCTAATTGTTGGCCTTCAAAATAAGTCTTGGAACATAAAACAGGATTATAAACTTTTCTTTTGCTCCTGGATATTTGAGAGGAACGTGAATTGAATTCCTTATAATAGAAGTCTGCCATAACTAAATTCTTAAAGCAGAAAATCTATATATCCATTATATGTTACAAATATATATATGTAAATGAAAGATTGAGATTGGCTGTAAAGCATCCCAAACGGTACTTTAGGTACTGCCACTTAAAAGTCTTCCTTCTTATAAGCAGGTGAGAAGCAAATAATTATATTTTATTTATGTAATTATTTGCTTGCTTATTTTAATGTAATTAACATTAGTGTTCATTTTCTGGCTTTCTATTCTGTCAAATCATTTTAGATTTTATTAAAAAGCCGGGGGAGGTGGGTGGCAGGGGCATCTGTATGCTTGAGGCCTGAGCCAAAATTTGTCCTCTGAACCATTTCAAATAGCTTTTACTCTCAAATGGAAATTATTCACTGTCCTTCAAGTCAATTAATTTAACCTTTCATCAGTTCGGCCCAAGCAAAGAGATGAGTTTTCTGTACTCATTTGGCTGATTTAAGCTCAAGAGAAGGACATGCAAGGATCAGGCTGTGTAGCAGAAAAATCTCTCTGGTGGTGATACATAGATGTGTCTCTGTCATGAATGGATTTTGTGAATTTAGTTCAGCTCCTGTCTTTGCCCAGGCCTATGGCAGCAGGCAGAAGATGTACTGAAGTTACCAGCACCCCAAAAATCCACCTTATCCACAAGTTCTTTAATAATGGCTGATTTGGTCTATTATGAAATGAATTATTTATTAATAGACAAAAAAACTAACAGACAAGACTTAAAACAGACTATTACTACACAGGGATAAAACAAAAAGAGATACTACTAGCAGATTGACATACAGTGCACGATAAGGTACCTTCTTCAATTACAGCTAGTGAAGAAATAGTATAAACTTAGGATTCAATGTATCTTACCATTCGAATGTTGGTGGGACACACATCGAGATCCTTTCCCTCAATCCCCGGGGAAGTAACCGTGAAGCCTGCGTCCAAACTTAGGGGAGAAGTCTCAAACACTTTCAGGGTGTAAGAGGCTTCTGCCTCAATGATAACCCGTGTATCTTTTATAGTCATAAAACGATGTCTCTTAAGTCAAAAATATTTCTTATCTCTTCCCCCATTGGCTCACCAGACTAAGATGTGAATTCTTAGATGGGCCTGAATCACTCTTGGCTCCAGAGATAACCCCTGCTGGGCTATCTCTTTATGCACCAGCTATTGTGGTACAGAGGTGGGGGGGGTAGATGTCCTGCCACAGTCTCTAAACTGGTGGAACTCTGAGTGATTTTAAAACATTTCTAAGACCTTGTGCCAGAGTAATAGAGAAAAGACTCTTAGGCACAAGAAGTATGATCCTGACTATGTGAACAATTATGATTAAATTTATTGCTAATACAGCCTCTAAATACTGCCAGTGTATTACACAACATAAGCAAGTCTAAAGGGTTATACAGTAAGCAGGTTCACGTAGAAACTGACAGGTTTGCAGTCTCTGGCCTTGAAGCACAGTTCGAAGGCAACAAAGCACCTATATAGTTTCTTTAGAATTTTATTTCTGTATTTGACTGGATCTTAAGTGCTTTTATTCACCTGTTCAAAAGTAAAACCCTGCCAGGGTGAGGATCCACCTGGAAGATGCCTA
The DNA here is from genome assembly GCA_013397915.1 of Daphoenositta chrysoptera. Classification (NCBI taxonomy): domain Eukaryota; kingdom Metazoa; phylum Chordata; class Aves; order Passeriformes; genus Daphoenositta; species Daphoenositta chrysoptera. The sequence goes on along the minus strand of VZRO01000324.1, from coordinate 517,926 downwards.
CAACCTCATGAGACCAGTTGGCCCAGTCTCCAGCAGCATTTGATACACTTGCAGCTCGATGTGCACCAAAGTCAATAACAATCATCACAGCTTTCCCACCTCTGGAACCGTTAATTGTGCAAGCATCCAGACAGTTCCTCCCACAACACCCACCTGGTGTTCTTACCTTAGGGCAAATCACCTTGTCCATTCGAGACGCAAGGGAGAGGGGGCGGGATGCCCACAAAGACCCGACTATAGACCCAACTATCTTTCATCGCTGTCACAGACCTTCGAGATAAACAAGGGATGTAATCAGTAATGGAAATAGGGCAATGCCAATTCTAGAGGTGGAGAGAGATTACCTGAAGAGCTAAAAATGAAGTTAAATGTAGCACGTTAATGACAATAAGATGACAGAAGTGTAAATACTTATAAAATATTGGTTTATTCCAATATTGTTCCTTACTGTGTAAGAGCTGAGAGAAGAAAATAGGTTTTGTTTTTTCTCTCAATTTCCTCTGGGGTGAGCCTGACTACAAGATTTTTCACAATTAATTTTCAGGGAAGGGAGAGAGGGCAAGAGGGAAGGGAGGATGGGAGGAAGGAAGGAAGCCACAGTGTATGCTGTCAGCTGGCTACATTAAAGCATGTTCATTCATCAAGATTTCCTCTTGTGCCACTCATCAATATACAGTTCAGGCACAAGGCTGCTCTCTGGAATTTATAGTAAATAACTGCTGAGCCTTCTCTTAGTCTATTCAGATGTAATGACTTATGAGAAAAGGTATGGCTGTTTGGGACATACAAGTTTTAGTAGACGTTGGTCACAATTGCAAACAGAACGGAGAAATTCTATATCTTTAAACTTCTTTTTGTCCTGATACACTAAGGAAACAAGTTGGTGCAACTAATGCTCTTATATTTGTCAGACCATGATTTTTTCCACCTAAATCCATATTTAGCTGGTTTGTCAAATTTGACCAATCTTGATGAGAGAGAGATGTCCAAGATGTGCTATCCGTAGAAGGTTTTTTAAAAAATATGTACTAAAAAATGACCTGAAAACCTAATTTTTAGTCCTCTGTTGTCTTTAAGGCAAAATGGCAGCATGAGCCTCAAGCGTTACCTATCCCTTTTGCCCTGCATGTATTTGACAACACAAATCTCATGACACAATGCTGTCTTGTCCAGCAGCATGTGCTCATGTGAGAGAGTTCAAGAGTACTGCAGAGATCTGGAAGAAGTAGGCTAAAAGTGGAAGAAATCATGAGGACATGAAAAAAGTAATTTTATTGAGTGTATGAATGGATGGGAGCACATAGGAAACTAGGCATCATTAAATACAATGTTTTGTAATCCAAAATATATTTTTAATAAATTTGCTAATAATCACAATATACAGTCTAATATTTAAAGATATTAAAGTCTTACATAAAGACATAATTTAGAGAAAAATGAAAGTGTAGGTTTTTATCACTGGTGCTGTATATTAAAAAAGAAAAATTGTAAAAAGTCCCAGACATTGGCTCAAAGTGATGCCTTAGGTTTTTAACTCTGATATTTTTTGAATTCTGTATTGCCTAATGTGTTACTTTGAGATGCTTTGTAGCCTTCTTAGCTGCTGTTCTCTCATGCTAAGATAGACATAATAATGCCTCTCTGGGCCTGCTCTTCAAGGACACTTAGACTGCCCAGGCCAAAAGCTTCTAAAGGGGGGGGGCAAGCTGGGGGAAAATTGTTGTGAAGTTTTGATTGGTGAATTTATGCTGATGTGCAAATGGACCGAACTTATAAAGGTGTGGAAAACTCGTGACTCATCATCCATCTTGGGGTCCGTTTTTGGGTCCAGCCTGGAGCCCTTTGCTTCCCAGGGTGCACCTTTGAAGGCCTTTTGAATAAATACCCACCTTTTTTCCCTTACTCCTGTCTAGTCTCTGTTTCTAGGTGCCCTCTCGAGGCATCAACAGACAAAGGCCATCATGCAAGATGTTTTCCTCTGGTTTCCCCTTTTCAGACAAGCAGAGGCAGGCTAGACTCCTGCTGCTTCATAGCAGCTGCATGTCTCCTCTTGTACTTGTGCATGGGAAAACACCTGCAGACACAGCTGCTACCTTAGTCAATCATTTTTACTGGATGTTTTACCATATTGTAACACCCAAAAGATGGAAATCCCTAGATAAAGCTTTCGTTCTGTGGTTGGCAAGGTCACAATATATTATGATCTACCTTGAGGTCAAATTCAGGCCAAAAAAAAAAAATTGGCTTTTTTTTCTTAACAATATTGTTATTTTTTGATCCCATAAGATGTACTTGCAAAATGCTCTATCTTAAAAGTGGATGTGCCCAGACTAAACACAAAAAGGCTTTTAAACTAAAAACCAGTTTTTACTGGAATCTGAATTAGAATATTATTTAAATTGAGAAACCTCAGGGTGACTAGGAACAATAGAGTAGGAATAAGAGCATTTAGTCAGAGCTGTCCCCTTTCCTACTTGTCCTCACAGATGTGTTCTCACTTCCCTGTTTGTTGTGGTTAACTCGGACATTTTCTGAGTAACTGCAAGCTTTGCTCCTTCTCCTTGTGTTCCAAAGAAACAACCCCTTGGCTGTAAGGGCTGGTCTCTTTCCTCTCCCTGTGGTTGTTTCTCAGCCTTTTTAGGTGAACTACAGGCCAGCAACTTTCCAGAGTCTCCCTGTCCTGCCCAGCCTGATTTCATCTGCAGTCTCTGCTCTTCTCCACATCTCTTCTCTGTCTGGTCAGTAGTTTCCCAGAAAAAAAACAGCCTCCTTGCTCCATCAAGAGGTTCAAGCTATCACACTAAATAAATTAATTTAACATAAAGCTGAAACTTAATATGCATATTTACCTTTGGAAACAAACAGGCTGAGATTTGCAGAATTTCAATATGAAAATCAAGCATTGACTGTCCTGGATAAAATGGCAAGAATGGACAACAACTTAGCCTTGCATTATCCTCTCACTCTTTCACAGCTCTCCACGTGTACTTGGTGCCCACAACATACCTTCTGGGCTTCAGCAGGCTAGGTCCAGATGTAGTTCTGATGGTGAGTTGTGGTTAATATCACAATATAACCAAAACTTTATACTATACAAGTTTTGGATAGAGAAAAAGGGTACCACAGAGTACTGGAATCTAACATTTGTACTCTTTCCCAAGACAAGAAGAAGGACAGAAAAAAATGGGCAGGAAACTTTTGGATGATAAAACTGGAAACTATAAAGAAGCAGGTCATCAAGTACCTCACAAAAAGAAGGATAAACTTTGGGTTATTCTTGTTTTTACATTAACAGTGTCAAAAAAAAAAAGTTCTGCAAGAAAGTCCTTCTAGTAAAAAAAAAAAAAAAAAAAAAACAAAAAAAATAAAAAAANAAAAAAAAAAAAAAAAAACTAGCAAAAGAAATTAAAAAAAAATCTAATCTCACTCAAAAGATAGTAAATTATCATATTCAAGTAAGTTCAGTCTCCGTTTACACAATAGAAAGTTGATTACCTCAGCTCATATTTGAGAACATATATGTAATAATAAAATATATTACAGATTTATTTACTCTAAAAGAAAAAAAGGAACTGATTTACATCATTGTGATACATTTCTTATTATAATTCTTTGAAGATATTTGTGAAATTAGGTTATCTTGTCTTGGTTTTCAGCTATTTGGTGTTGAAGAGTAAAGGTAGGGCATTATGTCGGCTTTGTAACAGACTGTTTCAAGAGTAGTAAAAAAAAAATCATCTGCTAGGAGCTCTGCAGAAAAAAATATACACTTTTTATTCCAAATTGATGAAAAATCGCAATGTCTTTAGAGGACGAGAAGTGGGTTAATGAAATCACTTTTTCATCTGTATAAAAGCTGACTTCAACTTATATAAACATCTCAGTACTGTGGCTTTACAAAATGTAAATCTGCCCCTTATTGATACAGAATGTTTGTCATGGCTCCCTGCCACCTTGTCCCAACTGCTGACATAAAATCATCAGTAGAAAAACAGAACATAGCAAGGATTCTTTGATCTTACAGATTTTTGGATACTGCCTCTGTCTGTTAGGGCTGTTGACCAGCAACGCAAGCTAACTAGGCTTTTGTTCTGCCTGGCAGTACATGCTAAAGGAGCATAAAGGCTGCTCTGAATTGTTCTATTTACAGTGATTCATTGCACAGTAGTTCTAACATCAGCGGAATCGTTCTCATTTCTTCATCTGTACTGCATATTCTGTGCTGTAACCAAGAGGAGACTTTATTGAATGGATGCTGGAATGCTGTTAGAAATTTTTCTAACATTAGCCATAGCTCACCATATGTTATTAAAAATATGTGACACGTGAAAGATCACAGGAAAGATTTTGCTTCATCAAAGTGCCAGGAATAACAGTTGAAATTAGCTCTTCTATCAAATTAATTCAAACAAGCCACATTTAGATCTATCTATTCTCCTCAGCAAAAGTTTCAAGAATGCACTTGGACTTCAAATTTCTCTTCATGTCAACAAATAGAGTAGTATTAGGTGCTGACATTTGAAAGTTTAAATACTAAGAATGGAAGTGATGATTTAGCTATTCATAATAACAATTGGGGTTTTTTTCTGTTGGCTTTTTTTCTCTTTTTTTCTTAGGTATTGTTGTACCTAATTACCTCTGCAGTATGCCATGGTTATAATCATGTTGCAATGATAACCACTGAATACCAGAATTAAACTTTAGATTTGGGAGGGAGGTGCATGGCAAGTTTGTGATCTTCCAATTAAATATGTGCTTGAACAGGCATACCTGAGGGTTTGAATTGAAATTTCATGGGAATCCTCAGTTCCAGCTTCTCCTAAATTCTCAAGTCTTTGCTCTGTAACCATAACAACACTAAGAGAATGTGGAGCTGGAAGAAACATTGTGATGAATTATTTTTATTGCACCTAAAGTGTCTTAGGTTCTCATTAATTGTTTAAAGGTCATTCCTCTGAAGATTCCATCAATTTAACTTGATAACAAGAAACTAGAGATAGAATTCCCCAAGCATCTGTGAAATTCATCTCTAATACCTGCAAATTATGCAGAGACAACATCCCTGCATTATTTTCTATGAGCCACACTGGCATGTGTGGCACTCATTGCAGAACTTAAGACTTTTCTGGGTGGTGTGCAATTCAGAGTGTAAACCACTGTCTCTCTGGTACATGGATGGTAAGCAAAAGAGAAGTGTGATGTCCTTTTTGTTTTCTTTGGGTTTTTGTTCATATAGACATACATTTAAAACACAAGGAAAACATTTAAAGAATGTGTTTAATCTTAGCCTGTACTTGTGCACATCCCTGGTGCAACAGTGAGAAGCAGCATTAGATGTTATTGTACATTGTTGTCCCCTGTGCAAGCAGATAAATTTGTGACTGTCTCAGAATGACAAAATGATTTATAATCTCCAATATATACAACAATCCACCTGCCAGGAGCAATGCCTGGTGTTGGCAGGCTCTAGTTAAAGCCAACTATTTCAGCTGATAAAATGACTAAACCAATGCTGAAAAGGGGCAGCAGAAAAAGAAAGAAAATAATTTTTAAACTTTTATTTATTTTTGGTGCCAAGTGTGTACTTTAATATAGTCAAAAAACTTCCATGGCGTAAGCTTTTAAAATAACTATTTAATTTCACCTGGACATTGTAGATTCATTCACACAAAAGCTATTCAGAGGGTAAACTGCAGTGAAAAGCAGATACATGAACTGACTGAAATAAATATCTATTATTTCTTACTTTGCAATAGTGCAGATAATAAAGAAATATGCAGTACTGTTAGTATTATTGATTAAAAGCAATAAGACCAAACATTAAAAACAAAAAAACCCAAAACTCTCTACCAAAAAACAAACAACACCTAAAAAAACCTCAAAATAAACAAACAAGAAAAAATTAGCAAACAAAACCAAAACCAATAGTAATAGCAACAAGCAAACAAACAAACAAAAGGAAAAAAAAAAACCCAAAACACCCCAGAAAACCCGACCCTTAATCTAGCAAAAACAAAGCAATCCAAGGATGGTCTCTGTGGTAAAATAAAGGCACTGTAAATATATTCGGATCTTTTATCAGGTTTTCTACTAATACAGAATTCTATTTGTTCTATCACAGCATTGTAATTTAAGCAAAAACTTTTTCTTTCTGTGAAATGAACAGGTCTCTTCTATAATTTATTGCATTATTTCCTAGTCTTATTTAAATGTGAAATCAGGGCTGGTTTTGAAAGCAAAATAATTTTGCTACCAGCTGTCGATACAGCTGCACAGCCAGACTTTCTGTTAGGTCATTCCTTAATCTCTATTCAGCCCTCTAAAAGTTGGAGCTAAAGTTTATATTTGAGACACAGACATGTAAAATGTGTTTTCTAGAGGTTTTGTTTCTCTATCTCTTTCTCTCCTTCCCCTCTTTCTCTCTATATCCTTCCCTTACTTGGAGTGGTCTTCAATAACAAACCAAACATCAGCTCCAAATGCACATTCCACAAAGAGCAAAAGGGAAGGAGGGAAAGAAGAGAAATATAAGAGGCTCAAAGAAAGAAAGGCATGTAAGATTGAACAAAAACAAAAAAAAAGGAGGAAGAAAGAACTGGGAAAAAAGATGGCTGGCATGAAGGACTGCTTCCTTTCTGTCAGCTGATTTAAGCTAAGGTGTATGTCTTCAGTGAATCTTTTCACTTTACTTCAACAGTTTAGGTGCTGCTGTACAGATACAGACTTCTTGAGTAGGTTCTCTTCATATGGTTAATGGTAATGTGTAATAGGTCAATCTCCAAGGTTCCTTGGAGCGAGAGAAGGAGGAGATTAGTCGCTTTTCTCACTAGTGAAATGCTCTACATGCTAAGCACATTGCTTGGAGTACCTGCACCAAACTTTCCTCAGCTGACAAGGTGCCAGACTGGAGCTCACAGTGATGCCTGAGGTGGTCACCTAAGAAAACCAGAGACTACACAGGAATAAGGGAATAAAGGAAGGTATTTATTTGAAGGGCTTTCAAAGGTACACTGTGGGCAGGCCAAAGGCGACACCCAAGATGGACCCCGAGTGCCAGGTTCTTCACATTTATATAAGTTTGGTTCATTTGCACATCAGGGTTAATTCTCCACTTAAAGCTGCAGTTAATGATATAATTTCCCCAAGCTCACCCCCTCTAAGATGCTGGTTTACACATTTTAGGGCCTAGGGCAGTCTGGGTTTCCTTGGAGATCAGGCTTGGAGAGGCTTTGTTATGTCTAGCTGGGATGAGAGAACAGAAATTAGCAGGTTACCAGAAACTTCAGAGTTACACACTAGGCAATAGAGGATTTGAAAAATATGAAAGTTAAAACCGTAGGCATCAAAAGTATCCCATATTTTGATTCTAGTTCACAAAATGATCAATTTTCACTGCTTTATCCAAGCTTAAAATAGTAAGAATATTATATAGAAAAAGTCATTTATTCTGAGGGTCATTTTTTGAAAATTACAGCCCCAGAAGCAGTGGGCTGAAACTCAGGACTCAGTTGTAATTTGGACTCGTACCTCCAGTCATCAGTGATCAGTGTACCTACTACACTGTTTCCAGTTGTTTCTTTCTCTGTTGTGTGGATGTCTCACCTCAGCATCACTTAGAATGAAACCATATNGGTACAAACCAATAGGGAGCATTGTGGGAGGGGAGGAATACCGTGGGAGAAGAGAAATCTCTCTTGAGGTAGGAGGCAAACACAGGGAAACCGGGGTGAGATGGCAGTGGCCACTCATGGGGGCATGCTGGCCATGGAAGCGGCCATAACGCACCACAACACGTATGTTTGCTGGTGGCTTGACCTTTAAGTAAAGTAGGGTTAAAATACTGGTTTTGTCCCAGGGAAAATTTTATTTTAAAAAATCATTTTTTTCTTCTTAAAGAAATCTTAACACTTTTAATTTGTTTATTATCCAGCTAAGCAAATAGTCATTTCCGTGCTGAATTTATCACCAAATTCTTTCTTCAGTGCCAGGAGTAGCTTCACAATTTGTCCCACTGTTGCTGTTGTCCCGGGGACGACGGACAAATGACACAGACTTGATCCAGGAAGAAATGGAATTATTTAATTATTTTACAGACTGGTTTATATCTCTTAGTTCGCTTGAGTGGCATAGGGCCATTGGTCCCTGACCATCCACCTCTTGGACATGATTGGTGAAACCCTACAACACCCATTTCAAAACATTTTCCCAAACAGCCATAACAAACTTATAAAACNAACTTGGAAAACAAGCTACAGGTGCTAAGATAGAGGACTCATTTACAAAACCGTCTCACTGTTTCTCATGGCTTGTGTGAGAAAGACAAGGTTCTCACAGAATACTGCAGAGAGCTGGGAGATCTCTCTGCTGAGAGCTTTTCAGCATCCACATCCCACTGGAGCTTTTAACTCAGTAATATAGTAGTGACAAATCTGTTATCAGAAAACCATTAATTAGGAAGGTGGGAAACGGTAGCATAAAAAAGAGTGTAATTGTTTAAATGGTGGATTTCAAGTCTGACCACCTGCTGCAAATATATACTTCTGCTTCATTGCTATAGCTGAATAAATCTATGCCATAAAAGACAGTGTATGTCACATACCAACCTCCAATGAATTCTGCTGGGGCCTATTTCATCAAAGAGTAAATACACAAAAGCAAATGATACAGCAAACACTTTCCATATAGGTCTGCCTTTCCTTATGATAGGATTAAATACCCTGAAAAATCTCTGTCACATGCAAGACTATCAGACACTGCTCTGAAACAGAAAGAATTTTAGGGAAGCCATGAAGCAATTTGTTTTTCAGATCAGTGTAATTCTCATCAGAATAACTCCAAAATTTTACTTTGTTCTGAGGTGTTTGGGTCAGGAGCCAGAGAGAAATCAGGCAGATCAAGCAAGAATCAGGTACTGACAGAATTTCTTTAAAATTTAAATTCAAATTCACCATAAAATATAAGCTTTTTCATGTATCAACTAATTTCAGTGAAGAAATATTTTCTCTGAAATTTTCCAACCTCACTATTTAAAATGACAGACATTAGAGAATGCATTTACCCTTCCCCAATTAGTAAATTATTTGCCTGCACCTAACAGGAAGTCATTCACAAGCTATCCATGATACAAAGCTCACCTTCATGGTCTTCTAACACCAGAAGTAACTTGTTTTCTGTTTCAACATATCACAGCAAACATTAAGGTGCTTTTCCTCTTGCCTAGCTGTGAAAAAGCTAAACATACCTATTTAATCTGAATTATTCACTGCGACACTGTTATAGACAATGGCAAAGGATCCAGTGAGGATTGGTCTCTTTATTTCACATAGTCTGAACTGTCCAAACTGTCTCTAGATACCTCCTTTTTTCAGGTAGTTAATATTAGAAGAATTAAGTCTCGCTCTAAACCTTTAAACTGGTTACCACAGTTTCATTGTGTTTCTCTATAAAAAGCAATTAGATACACTGACCTAGTCCTTCCCTATAACAGTTCTCCTTTGCAATTCAGGCTGTAATTAGAACCTCTCATTGTGGCTGTAAGAGCAATGAGTAATCAGTGTGTCATACTAGGGACCTGGGAATAGCTCCCAGCACACACTAGAGGAAAGATATGTGTAAAAGATAATCATGCCAATATATTAATTTTCTTCCAAATCGCCACCAGTTATCACATTCAGCTTTGCAATTTCTAAAGAGTTTCATTCTCTGATTTAAGGAGCTCTCTGTAGTACATATCATTAAGTTCTTGGCTTCTAAGACTGCTGTGGCAAGGACTCCCTCAGGTCAGTTAAGAACTGTGTGACAAATAGGTTCTTTATTATTAGTTTAAGATGTATTTCCTTTCAGTTTGATTGAATGTTCTAGAAGATAGACAGAAACACACAATTTTTCTTCCATTTACCATATATCATTTTGTTTACCTTAGCATATCTGCTCCCACTCATCTTCTCATTATATCTGATCTTTTCAGTCTCTGCCATATGACTTTAATCACTGTAATCTCTAAAGTCTTGTATCTTACTCATTATGCATACTGCATGCTTTTATGATACAAAGTGAGCCATTACTTTCTTTGAATAATCTATGAGGATGCATAGATCTTTTCTCAGAGTACTTATAGCTCGTTTAGAATCTGTTTATACCTTATATTGCTCTCCTTCATGGTGATTCATTTGTATTTGCCAGTTATGAATTTTAAGAGTTTTCAGAATAGAAGCCATATCTAGGTCCTCAAATCCAGGCCTTTGTTATCATACGCAGTCACATCATATAATTTTATTCAGCAGTTTAGTTAGCTTTTTTTATGACCAGTTATGGGGAGTTCTTGTTCCTCTCTACATTGCTGGGCTAGTGGGAGTTTACAGCATCAGAGGATCTTTGGAGTATATGTGCAATAGGATAACTACTTTGCTGAAGCAGAGTTGACTTCTCCCTTCATTATGGAATGAAGAGTTGCTGTTTTCATCAAGCGTCCAGTGAAGCTTAGTTTGCATAATACTGACTGCAAAGACCAGTGAGCAGAGAACCTTCTACACTGATATAGCAGAGAGATGTAAAGTCTCTGTTTTCTGCAAGGAATTAGAGTTGTGGTTTTGGTGTGTTTTTTCCCTTGTATCCTCCTACACCACTCCTGGAGCAGGCTGCACTGCCATACAGCAGCTGTACACCATGTAGGCATACATGGCACAGCTCCCCAGCAATGTCAGCACTCAAAATGTTCCCCATGTAAGGTATTATAAACACAGCAAATGCGTTAGAAACATGCAATGGCAAATCTGAGTTCACACAGAAGGTACTGGCTCACTGCATTGTAGCAGATTCATAAGAACAGTCTCTAAAGGATATTGCAGTGTACAGTCATGTTAAGAGAAATATGTAACTATACAATCACCCACATATTACTGCCTTAATCTACATACTATTAACACCATGTACACTAAATATTTGGCTGAATAGTTTTTGGTCATTCTGAATGTGCACAAGACATAACAGATTAGATTTTCTATATAACAAAACTTTCAGATAAAAATAGGAAAAGGAGCTGTGCTTGGATATTTTGAAATGAAGCAGTGTATCAGGCAGACATGTTCTTGTAAATTAAACCTGACCTGACTCAGCATTGAAAACAACACACACCTTGTCTGGTTTTTATTTTTCATTCCGAGTAAGATGAGCCACAACTGCAGGCACAGGATGCAGCAACACAGGCAATGCTAAGTTCTTTCCTCTGCATTACCAGTATGCATGTGGGGAATGATGGGTTGGAAACTCTGGAAGCAAATTTGAAGGGTTAACATTCTCCCTTCCAGGGTGACTTTTCCATAAGAACTTGCTAATAGCAGAAGACATTTTGTCAGGCAGGATAGATTAGGATGTGCACTGGGATGGAAGTATTCAAGTGCTGTTTCATCTGTCTTTCTCTGTTGCTCCTCCTGTTTCAACTGTGAGGAGTTTCTTGTCTAAATGGATTGCAATGGCTATATCTGTATTTCAGATAAGCTTAAGACTCATGTAAAATGTGGTGCTGCTAATTAGTCAAGATGTCATTAGTCCAAGGAAATTAATTGTACATAAATAATGTGGAATTTCAGCTTCATGGCTCAAGAGATAAATTCAGTCTTTTCAGAATTGTCTGTCTTAAAAATAAAATAGCAGAAGAGGATTATTAAGGCAGCTCTTCAAAATTCCCATTACCCTGCTAATGAAGATTTAACACACAGCCCAGAAGCCATGGTTGATCTGTACTCCGTAAGGTCCTTACACCACCACAGCATTTGCTGCTCTCATCAGAGAGAAAAGTAATCATGACTTTGAAGAAGCAACTTATCAGCCTCCCAGAAGTACAGTCCATGCTCAGCAGTGGATGGGTAGTCAGGAGTGTTCTCCTTCATTATCTGGACTTCAAGCGAGTCGTCCCTTGGGTGCATGCAGAGGCTTCTCTGAACTACCTGGAGCTGTTAGAGAAATTAAAGTTCACTTCAGGATTGATTGTCTCAAGGATTGCACAGTACAAAGGTGAAGTTTGACTTGCTTTCCTATAAAGATGCCTGGTATTATTACTGTTATTCACTGATACAGTTTTGCAGAAACAGTCAAAGGACCAAGTCGGAGGTTTGAGACTATTTTATTGTGATTGCAAAACCACAGGAATATGTATTCTCTGCCCTCAGTAAAAACACCTAGGCAAACCTCATCCATCTCCTCAAAATCACTGTAAACTAATACCATGATTGCCCTTACCACCTTTTTTTCCCAATATTTTTATACTATTCCTCCATGAAAAGAGTGACTTTTCCAGTATTTTATCAACTGCCTTGTACTTCATGCATTGGACAGAGAGTGAACCTTACAGGAAATGTCACTAGATGACAAGAACATCATTTCAACACCCAGCTTACACAATTGCAAAGGACTGCACAGGCAGAAGGCAGTGGAGAATCAGACTCAGAGAAGGGGGTATCTCATTTCTTAAGGATAATAGGTTCTGTGCTTTGTCATGTAAGTTTTGCATAGCTTCTAAAATAGTTTGATTGGTTGGTTATTGCCTGCAATGGTTTCTGGATTTTGTTAAACAGAAAATCATAGATAGTGGTATAGCATTTGCAAAACTGTAAAAGATTCTCAGTCTTCTGGATTTCTTATAAAAACCTCCAACTATCCTATAGAAGACCATTCCTAAAGTATTTGTTTGTTTTGAAAGTATCTTTCAGCTTTCTAGTAGAGTGAAATAACTGGAGTACTTTAATAAAAATTATTTATATTTTATTTGCCTTCATGGTCTGGAACTTCTCTAATCTAAGTTATTGGTAGATATTGGTGCCAGAAATCTCATTCTATTCTCTCCTCTCAAGTTAGAGAGTGAGTTCTCTACCACAGCTATCGCTGTAATCAGCTAGAGTTTCTACAGATGACAGACAAAAACAGAACAAAATCTTGCAAGACATCTATGAAATAAGATTGTTTTGAATATTTAAGACAAACTTCCCTTTATTCTGGGCACAGAAATGCTTGGCTTCATTAAAAGCCAGAGGCGGTGTTTATATCAGCTTAGAGCCAAGGATATTAATGAGCAATTTTCTCATGTTTTTCTTGGAGCCTCACTGAAAGTTGCAGGCTTCTAAACTAGCTGTAGCTCTTACTTTCTCTTGTGGGTTTTTTTGTTTGTTTTTTTTTTTACTTGAGAAGATGGAATTTTGTTAGTAATGAAAAAAACAAACCTTATAAAGAGTTGAATGAATCTCCAAATATAACCCAGATTTTTTTTTGTCAGTCTTATATTTTACCTTAGTGGCAGGGACGATTGCTAAGATCCCCTGTCAAAGTTAAAAAATAACAAATAAATTAATGTGAGAAGATAAATGTGGGAGCACTTAATTAGCTGATACATTCACTCTTCCATGTTTTTGTTGTTTAGCCCTTCTTTTCCATCCTGTTCTTTAAGGATTAGCTATTTTGTCTTTACTATCTTTGTGGGTTTTTTGCCTTCATTCCTCCCTCTAAAATAGTCCCCATGTTTCATGCTTTACCATATTTTTCCCAGCTATTTGTTTTTGAATTTGTCCTTGTAACTTACCAAGTTCCAGAGATATTATCTTCGCTCCACCTTAATCCATTTTTGCCCTTTTTTTTTTTCCAAGCAATGTCAGTGACACTTATGGTAACAACCTAGATGGACACAGTGGAAAATCATTTCACTGGCGAAAATTACACGTTGATTGTCTGACATCAGATTCTTAAGTGGTGTGTGTCATGTAGCATTCAGAGATTTGAAGAGGAATGAATGGCCAGCCCAAGGGAGTTTGTAGTTGATTATAAAACCTGTGTGTACAGGAACATGAACTAAAAGATGCTTAACTTTTTTACATACAATTCAAGCATAGCATGAATATGTGGAAATATTCCATCAATAAATGGAAAGGCAGCGTATGAACATATATTTAGATATTTCTGTGTAGTAGAACTTTCCTGTACTCCTACCAGCACACATGTCTGCTATATGAGAACTGTCTCTTTGCAGCTCTGAGGTGAGCCCTGGTGCCTCCAAACCAGCAAATGGCACCTCTCATTGCCACTCTGAGTAGTGCTTGTGCACAGCTGCAAATCTGCTTTCTTATTCTTTCTTTTACAGTCAAGTAAGTTCTGCAGTGGCAAGAAAGAGGCCCATTTTGGTTAAAAGCATATCTAGTTCAACAGAAAATCTGGCAAACAGGGAGAAAGAAAATTATAAAATTGAAAGCAAACAGAAAATTCTTTTGATGGGTGATTACCATCAGATTACAATGTTTCTACATGGATCCACAGACCTTGGTATGAGCCCAGCTGCAATTTGACATTTTTATAAGATCACCAGTCTGCATAAAAGAGCAGCTTATGAATTACATGATTTTATGTAGTATGCTGAAGAAGCAGGAGGATTGAAGAGACCAGGTATTTTCAGTCACTGAATACAATGGATCTCCAGCTCAGCCAGAGCTATCAGCTGAAATGATACCATTTTTTTTAAAGTTAGCATGTCAGAATATGTTACTGGCTCCAGTTTCTAAAGCTAGGATTCATTAGTATATCAATTAATAACCTTGAACAAGGTAACCCTTTAACCACAGAAAACCCATCTGGGGGGTAAATGGGTTAAATAAAATCTCTCTCTGCCCACTGTGTTCGAGTAGGGCTGGTACTTCCCTTCTGGCATGGTCTCTGCCCACAATTTTTCAATCAGACAGTGAAGTGCCACAAACTGTGCATCAGTCTCTTTTGGTCTTTGGTGAAGTCACCTTCCTGTGATGTCTGAAACTGGGATATCGATCTGTTTTCTGACATGCCCTGATCCTTTAAGGATTCTAATTGCCACTGCAGCTACAGATTCTTGCTGCTCCTATCACCCCACCCTTCCTCTCCCTACGTCCACCACTCTTGAGTCATTTTCTGGGAAAACGAAATACTTCTGTCCCTCTGAAATGCCTGGTTAACTACGTGTGAAACTGCTAGGGTAAGGCACATAGGCAATACCTTGTGCTAAACTATGGCAAATAGCATCAAGTCCTCTCTCACATGTTCAAATTAAATAACCTTAATATACCAGATTAATTGTTTATATGTGAGGTTTCACACTACATATTTAAGGAGAGGAAACCACAATTTCAAAATTACATTTTAAAAATTGGTGAATATGGAAAAAAATTGTGGTGTTACAGTTAGAAAGCATCTCAATGTACAATCCAGCCCACATTAATAGTTTATGAAACTGTAAAGAGAGAAATCATAAGTGAAACAATTTTTCCATGCATTTGACATTAGTAGGACTGAAAATCCTGGACTACTACCATCACTTCTTTCTGATACTCCCTTTTAAAAAAAGTTTAAAATTTTTGAAGCTCATCAATCGCCAGCCATGCATATAATTGGAAAGCTGGTAGAAGTCATCCCATCAATACACTCAAGGTGGGGTTCACTCACCATGTGGGGTGCCTGAAATTCAGATGTCGGTGTGTGGCCATCCCCCTAACAACCCTTTACACTGCAGCCCTGTTGAGATTCCCCAGACTGCATGTGTCTCAGCAAAGGCAGCTGACCCTCACCTGGGTGTCCACGTCCCTTCGTTCTGATGGAGAGAGAAGGCCACAGTAAAAGCAAGTAGGCAAAGGCTTAATTGAGGCAAATTAAAGTGACAAATGATACAGACCTTTCTGATTAATGTGATTAACCATTAAGCAACAAGTGTAAATCAAAACAGCAAAGCTTGTGTCAGATATTTTCTATTTTGGTCACTTCAAATCAAGACTGAATTTTACAGAACAGAAACTTTGGAATAATTTTACATGGTTGCAGTCAAGTGTAGCTTTGGTTTTGACGAGGCATTTGTTGGAGAGGTATCATTTTTACAAAAAGATAGAAAAACAAGAGAGGCAAATTAGGTGACAAGAGAAAAACATCTTTCTCATTTCTACTTATGTGTCTTCTCTACATTAGGGTCCCAGTTTCTCAACTCAGAAATGTATTTAACCCTCACATGGGGGATACAGGGAAATTAGTTAAATTGCTTTTGCTGTGAGACAACAATATGATTGCAGGATGGACAAGGAAGCCAATTCTAATCTTTGAACTTAGTTTTATTTTATTTTTTTCTCTTCTAAGTTTGTTTTGTGTATTTCTCACTTGCATTCCATTATATTAACTTAGATGCTGCTCTTTGTGATTCCTAGATAAGCTTTAGTCTCTGGCAAAAGTGCTCAAAACATTGGCATTTCCTCTGTGCTCATCACTGGTTTTGATCCTTTCTTCTCCTTTTTTCAAAAATTCTTGTTCTATTCACAGATGTGGAAAAGGATGGAAAGGAAACCGTTGCCACATAAGTGCTAAGCCTCTTCAGCCTCCAACTCCAAGTCTCTTACAAAATGGTAGGTCTGTAGAAAGAAATATCTTTCAATTCATTGAGCCTTTCATTTTACTTATTTCTGTCTTTGATTACTCTGATTTTGCAGATATTTGGATTGGATTGGGTATCGGTTTCTTACTGATTAAAATTACAGCTGCTGCCTTGTATTTTCTTTTGAAGAAGAAAGTGCCCGACATGTAAGTGAAACTTTTATTTTGCGTATAGCAGACACAAATGTGGCACAGAGCAATGGCCAACTGCCCAGTCTCATTGGTTTCAACTTTTAAATCTCTCCACGGTCTGTCTTCATATGCAACACTGAGCAGAAAACGTAACTTTGCAACAAAAGCTGACCTTAGTGGACCCCAGTCTGGAAACAATGAGCTATGGCTTAATTGCCTAGAATGTTTTGGTTGTAGCATTGTATGAGTGTTCCTAAATAATAAAATTCAGAGGTTTTTAGGATATGCCTTCAAATAACAATTCACTATTTCACAGATATATTTACAAGCCCTTCCTGTCATCCCTCTGATAATCTCTGCTTTTTCTCTCCTCCCTAATTTAAGATTTTTCTTCTGTTTACTTTCCTCTAACTTCTGTATTGCTTCTCTGCCCATCTCTTAACTTATTCTGTTAGATCCTTCTCTGTCAGCAAGTACCTAGCACTGTCCCTTCCTCCCCTTCAGCAACTCCTGTTGTGCATTTCCTTGTCCATTTTTGCCTTGTTAGATTCTCCTCACCCTTCATTTACTTCTCCAGAATTCATCTTCAAAGCCGTCTCTTTTCCTTTAAACTTGCTTTCTGCTATAGACTTTCCTCTCTTTGGGGATGTTGTTATCTCCCAAAGTATCTACTAAACTGTGCAGACTCCTGTCCTGACATTATTGCTGCTGACATGTCTCCTATCTCTGCATGTTCCCCTGACAGGTAGAGCTGTCTATGGACACAGAAGCAAAATGTTGAAGCAGGAACCTTTATTGGTTGTGCTTCTGTTAATTGAGTGCATAGCTTCACCTGCTTTCCTTAAATCTCCTTCCTCTTCTTTAAAGCAGGAATAACATTTCCTTATCTGATTTCATGGGGCTGTAAGATTTAATTCTTTCACATTAATACAACCTGCTAAGGTACACATATGGAAAAGCACTTCAGAAGTGCAAGATTATTTGTATTGTAAGAGCTCCTGGATTTTTTTTCTCGTGATTTCAATAGTTATCTTTGAAAAAAAAAAAAAGTTGAATTTCTCAAAACACGTTTGATGGCGTTTTAATTTAAAAATATATTGATTTTTCTTACACTACTTTTCCTGTGCTCTCAACATTCTCTCCTATCTTTTTCTTTAATAAATGTCTGCTTAAAGGCTACTGCACTGCCATTCACATCTCTTTTACCCACATATCTGTATTTAAGGAATATTTTTTCTTCTCTTGTAATTATATATGCTAAAAAAAAGCAGTCTTTTTTGTACCCTGTTGCAATAAAATGCTACATGCAATATGGTCCTATCAGGAATATATTAAAACAGGGATGAATGAGGATCTTCTTAGAATGGCTCTAAGAATATACCACAGCCCTGATATTTAGAGAATCAGAGCTGTGAAAGAGGGTTAGACAAGCTTACAGAACAAAGCTTCATGTCTTGATTGTTTTCATTGGAGCTTCCAAAAAGGTAAGTTATGATGATGGAAATTTTTGTGATTACAAGTTTTGTCTATTAGAAACTGAGATTATTAAATCATTTTGCCTACACTACAAATAAAAATTTTTATTTTCCTTGTTTTCAATCACAGTTGACTCAACACGTAAGTTAAAGTGCTTTTTATAGGCATCTTGCTAAGAAATTATCTAGCTAATAAATGGCAATTTGTTTGAAATCGTGAAAAAAATGAAATCTGAACCTTTGAATTTGAGAAGATAAGCTCATCCAGGCAGTTTATCTCTTCCTCTTCAACTACATAGTGCCTACCATGATTTGGTATACACAAATCACAGCTGGAAACATAGTAGTAAATTAAGGCAAGTTATTCCTGAACTGCTTAATCAGAAATCAGAAGTGACTAGTCAAAATGCAGCCAATATTATTGTACTGAAGTTTGGATCTTTAGGATAAGGCTTTATAATAAGAAGTGACTTGTGTATGCATAAGTCTGTAAAATGTACAATGTGACAGCACCACATAGAGGCGTGAGACTTTACTCCTGATTTTTTTTAAAGGGATTTGATGAATGAGAGGAATTTACTGGCACATAAATGATACTTTCCTATAGTTAATTTTCACTTGTGTCTGCTTTTATCCCTCCTGACCCATGTTGTTTTCTTAAAGTCATTAGGCACTAGAGTCACTCTGGGGAAGCTTTCCCACACTTGAAGCCGTATTTACTACCTTTTGATAAATTCTTTTGCTAGCTATTTTTATGTAACTTCTATTACTGTCCCCTTGTTTTACTGGTATAGACCCACCCATGCAGGCATTGGCAGGTGGTTCTCCAGAGGCATATTAGGAGTTGTAGGTGCTAGCTCCCATGACATCTTAAAATGGTGTGCAGGTCCGTCCAAGTCTCAATGGAAATAGTACAGGAATGTGCACAAGAGATGGAGAAGTTTAAGAGCCCATTTTTTCATCAGAAAACCAGACAGGAGGCAGTAGGGGTAGGCTGGGGACCCCTCAGGTGATTGCCAGCTAGAAATGTGTCACTAACAGCAGTGACAACCTAATTTACATTTTTCCCTCTTCTTCTCTAGAAACATTAAGAGAGCCTTAACCCTTCCTTTCAACCCAGAAAGGATGCCCTGCTTCCCCTTTGCTCTCTCCTTTTCCTTCTCCTTTGCAGGATTTAATTTCTGATCTGCAGGCTTTAAACGCTCCCGTTACTGAGTGGGAGTTACTGGAAGTCATCGTGTAAGTTTCCTTCCTGATGGACAAAAGCAGCCTTACATGGCTTGGCAGCAGCATACTTCATTACCATGACAGCATTCAGATATGCCAGATACTTCCAGTCCCCAGCTGGGGATATGTGAGACTTTTGTATAGAAACCCCAAATCAGGGAAGCTTATGAGTTTCTCTCATTCCTGTTTGCACTATGGAAATGATGTTTCCTAATCCAGAAGGGAAGGCTGCCAGTTACTCTATTCCATCAGTGACATCTGCCTTCTTGACCAAATAAAAGTAAAGCTTCATTTTAGCTTCCTTTTTGTTGCAGCTGCCTTCTAATGCTTCATTGTAATTTGAAATGAGAGAGTATGAAATGTAACTAACTTTCTGCCCAGCAAAGCTATGCCTTTTTGCTATTGCCTCCAAAGCGGTCAAAGTCCCTGGTGTTTTCAGTTTGTTTCTTTCCTGTTCTTGATCTGTGCCATCAGCTACAAGGCCAATGTACCACAGCTATTATCAGTCCTGTCAATCTTAATGAACACAGTACATTAAATTTTCAAAAGCATATCAGCAATGTATCTTGCCACACCAGCAAAAGAGTGAAAAACTGAGATGTTCTGAGAAAGCATTTTAAAATGATAGAAAATCATGGGGAAAAAGAGGCCCACAGAGGCCATTTTTCATCCTGCCACATCACAGACCCAATTGTATCATTCCTGAGTTTGCATTTGAAAACCTCTATCAACATGAATTTGATGGCATCCTCAGGCTATATTGGTACCTTGGGTAGGAAGAAGTTTACAGTTAGAAAGTTATTTTCTAGCTGCTGATATGTCTGTTTATAATTTCATTCCTATTCACCATGGACAATAACAGATATAATTCCCATCCTCCTTGTAGAGAGCTTTTTCTGTTCTTGAAGGCAGTTGTCATGCCTCCTTTCAGGCTGCTTTTTTCAGGCTAAACAAGCTCAGTGCTTTTGCCTTTCTCCATAGTTAAGGTTTACTTATAATTATGATGATTCCCAGTTTCTCTTGCCAGGCTTTCTGCAGTTAGACCATACCCTTCTGGAGGTCTGGTGTGGAGGAACGGGTGGTGTATTCCAAGGGAAGCTCTCCAAACAGATCTGAAGGGCTGCCAGAGGTCATTGCTGGCTATGCCTCTGTTCCTATATCCCAAAGTGATAAACAGAGTGACATTTATTGAATCGCTTTCAGCTTGTGAACTGGAACAGAGACAGATACAGTTCATGTATAATGGGAGAAAAATGTGCAGTTTTATGGGAAAAAGTAAACCAAAATTTGGAAGCATCAGCCATAATTGTTGTTTGGGAATTGTTGTATTAGGCTTATGCTGCTAGCCAAATCCATTCATTCTTCTACAGAGTATTTTTGTTCTGAAGGATGAGTACTGTAGTCAGAAGTCTTCAGTTTTTCTGAGATGTACTCATGACCACCACACATAGGAACCATTGCATAGAAACAAGAGGAAACATGCTGAAACAGAGCCAATAGTAGTCTGTAGCCTTCAAGATCACTAACATGAAAGTTGCAAAGGACTGATTAAAAAAAAAATCCCTAAAGTGACTCAAAAGGTACAAAGTACAGGCTTAGGAAACCCAGACAGCATATTAACAGTCAAATCAAACATCTAAGTGACTTGTACATTATTTTAGGTGTAGCTTTTGGAAAGTCTTCTCTCCTTGTATCAGGCCTCCTATTTTTTTTTATGGGATGTGCAAAATATAGTCTACTTCACCAAACCTAAATTTAGTTGAAAAGATTTTAAATATGCTTCGGAAATTAAGATCTAGACTTTCAGTTTCTGTTTAGAACTGAAGATTTAGCACATCTATAAAAATTCTTTCAAAGGATTATTTTAATTAGTATCTTAATTGTAATTAAATCTTTGGTTCAGTAGGATTTTGTCATTGTTGTTCTGGACCAGATGATAAGCATTCCTCCAGTACAGTATTTCATAAAAATCTGTGTCCTGTATAAAAGATTTGTTTTTTCTTTGAAAGGTACATTGAAAAGTACAAAATTATGAGCCCTTGCATCCAAAAAAAAAAGAAAAACAAAAACCCTAGCTATTTAATTTTCCATTAATAAGAATTATGTTACTCAGCAGTCTGTTTCTGCACTGGTGGGTATTTTGTAGAGCATACAACTTCCTCCTGTCTTTGTGAAATTGTGGTGGAGAAACATCTGAAAAGGCAGTAGTTTTTTGCTACTAAAGAATGCAGATGAGCTTAGCAAAGCTATGCCCCATGTTACCTCAGCCAAAGATGATTAATCCTCTCCTTTCCTACTGTGGTATTTCTGGTTATGTTAGAAAACCCAGTTCTCTCTAAACTACCTTACACACTTATTTGAGTATTTTTTACTCTTCTTTTTTCTTTTTTTTTTACTTTTTTCACTGTAGTTACCACCTCATACGATTCATAGATTCCAGCACTTTTATAAATGTGATTAAATTTTCACTTGCATATTCTTTAAGGTGTTTTAAGTAATTTGAAAATATTTCAGAAATTTTAAGGATAACTATTGATATCCCTTAGAAAGAATTGCTTCCTGCATTCACAAACAGGGGGTAACAATATACATATGTTTGTATAAACATATTCATATGTATGCATCTATGTGCTTATATATGTTGTATGTATGTGCAGCATAAGTTACATGTAAGTTAATATATTCAAGGTGACTTTCAAAGCCCTGCTTAGGCAAAAATGTTTTTAAGAACAGGAGAGAACTTAAGAAGGCTCATTTTCCATCTTTGTGGTGCATTAATTCTAGCAGTGCCCATATTTTGGGCCATAAAATTCCCATTATCCCTAAGATTAGGTGACCAATATATATGCCTTTCATGATTCAGATCTAGAGTTGGGGGGCACCTGAAATCTGCTGGATTCAGTTTTAATGCTTGAGACAGACAGGACTGATTTCAGCACTAAGCACAGCGACCACAAACACGCTGTTGAAGAACTTGGCCAGCACTGGTTTTGGTGCCCACAGCTTGGCAGAGTATCCTTCTGGTTAGTTATCCTGCCTGCAGAGGAAGCTGGAGATCTGTCTAAAGCACCCTCCTGCCCTCAGGACAGACCTAAGTACTCAGCATGCTCTTGCCAAAAAAAGCTATAATAGGTCTTGCACAAACTGCTTCAGTTTAATGGCAGAGTGGGTGATGAAAGAGAATCAAGACTTGTCCCTACCCTTACCGTTTGCTATTGGCACAGTCAGGGTGGTTCACACTGAGAACTGTGTGCCTTGCTTTGCCCTTTGAAAGTGTCTCCACTGACTGTAAGCAGAACTGATTTGCTTAACCCCATATCACGCTTTTAGGCCACACAGTTGGTTTGTGATGTCTAAATGAGACACCAAAATTAAGGCACGCAAGTCTGGCCCTTTGGGCACTAGTTTAGAAGCAGAGCCAAACTCCTTGAAAACTTCTCATCTGAGTTTGCTTCTGGCCTCAGATTTTGTGAGCCATGTTTTCATTTTAGAGTAAAAAATAAATTTTGTACAGATTTTCTGGAATTTATTCAGGAGAACTGGGATGCAAATACAGGCTTAATAAGCATATAAATAATCTAATATATCATTGCTTCACTAAGATAACTAAATGAATCAGAATAGTATGATTTATTACAGTTAAGATAAGATCAAATTAAAAAAATCAACAGGTTTAAATATTCAGCCCTCCCCATTGTTGTGTCAGGTAATCAAAATAAATTATGAGACTGGCATTAGAAGCAATTACTTTCTGACAGTCTTGTTGTGAAAAATTTTAGGGAAACATGTCTGGTTTAGTCTAAAACCCAGACTTAGTTACTTGCACTGATTTAATTGACAAAGGTAGAATATTACTGTACCTTACTTGCGCCTTCCTCCCAAGCAGCCATTCTGGTTTTCGTTATTTGCAGAAGAAATCATTCAGTGTGTCTCCTCTGTGGCTCCCACTGAGGAACAGCTTCCCTTCCCAACATCTCCATGGGCTGTACTCCTGTGACTACTCTTGTCCCCTCAGTGCTGCCTACCACAGTAACACAGTGCCCGTCTATCAGCTTCTAGGGAGACACTCCTTCAACCACCTGTAGGAGCAGCTTTGGAATGGAAACACTTTTTAATACAAGAAAATTTATTTCTCCATCATCAAGATTGATGGGAAGCTTTAGGGAAATTTTTTTTCTGAGAATATTGTACATGCACAGATTCCTATGTATACAAGGCATAAGCTCTTATTCATAAAAACTGGGGAAAAAAACCCAATTAACGAAATGTATCTCTTCAAAAGGAAAGTTTAGCTTCTGCTTCATTCTTCAGCAATTTTAACTAATACATCTGTTACTTTTTATATAGTATTGGAACAGCTTTGATGATTCTGGGTTTCTCACTACAAGAAAGACATTGAGGTGCTGTAGAGTGTCCAGAGCAACAAAACTGTTGAAGGGTGTAGAGATTAAGTCCTGTGAGGAGCAGCTGAGGGAGCAGGGGATGTTTAGCCTGGAGAAAAGGAGGGTCAGGGGAGACCTTTTTGCTCTCTACAAATGCCTGAGGTAGGAGGTTGTGGGCAGGTGGAGTTCAGTCTCTTCTCCCAGCAACAAGTGAGAGGGCAAGAGGACATGGTCTCAAGCTGTGCCAGGGGACTTCAGGTTGGACATCAGGAAGAATTTCTTCACAGAGAGTTGTTAAGCATTGGCACGGACTGCCCATGGAGGTGGAGTCACCAAACCTGGAGGTGGAAGGAACTGGACATGGCACCTAGTCCAGGTGACAAGGTGGTGATCAGTCAAAGGTTGGACTCGGTGATCTTAGTGCTCTTTTCCAGCCTAAATTATTCCATGATTCTGTGATTTCAAGCATTGTGGAATATTAGCAACAAATCATCTATATGGGGAAAAAAAATTTAGATCTAGGCTGCAAATTCCACCCCCATTCTGCTTAACTGCACAAGTCAGAAGTGCTTCCAAAAAAAACCAGGATATGTGAAGACCTCTATCAGGAAAGCAGATCTTTAAACCTCTAGATGAGGTGTATGAGACCCATAAATAGCAAAATTTGTCCTATTAATCTATTATAAATTGTTTAAGCCATTGTGTTAATTAATGAAAAATTTGCATTTCAATACCTCAAGTGATTATTTATCCCTGGCTTTGTAGCAAAAGGTATGGGTAGATTCTATAGCTTTAAAACTGATGCTGATGATTTTGACCCAAAATACAAGTCCTTTCCCAATTAATTGGAAAAGTGGAGTACCTATAACAATTAAATAACTATCATGTTCTTGAACTTGGAGCCTAAGACCATGTTAATCACTGAATTGTCAGTGTGATAGTAAAACACAGAAAGAATTGTTTGCATCCCGTGCAAACAAATATAGCAATGCAACTTTTAAGGTAGTATGTTTTATTTAATATATAGAGCTATACATGCATTTTATAAATGCCAAATAGTTCTATGCACATCCAAAAGCATATATATTTTTAGGAGCAACAAATGAAAAATTATTATTTTAACCTAAACATTATTTATACAGAATATTGGTTTAATTTCATTAATTTCAGTAGAACTCCGTTGTAAATATATGTAACCATCTAGTCTTTTGGACTCCAGTCTTTTCAACCTTAAACTATTTTGTTCTTTGGCAACCTGTGTGATATGGTGGGTGTTTTTCCTTTTTTTTGTTTGACTTCTCAAGGAAAGTGCAGGAAACTGCAATTTCTTCATTTGCCAATCCATTGTACAAAGACCTTAGTTCATCTGGGAAAGTAAAGGTAAGTAGCAATAGCTGCTTCTATATGTTCAGAAAAATGTGAGGTTGTAGTCCTCAAATAGTTTTCCATTAAAAGAGTATGATTCCTCAGTGAATGCTATTTAATAAAATAAGTGAGAATTAGAAATTGACTCAGCACTCAGATCAGCTCCAGTTTTCAAAACATAGGAATATTTGAAATCAGCTCAGTTTTTACAACATTTCAATATTTATATATATTATGACTATGGGCTGGTTATTTAGAGGGAAAAAAAAAGGTGGTTTGGATTAAATATTTACCCACACACAGATAAGAAGAAGCTCACTGGGACTTGTTTCCTTTTGTATCTGGAAAAACACAAACAAGCAAACAAAAAACCAAGAAAAACCATCAGACAAAGCAAACACACAACAAAAGAAACACACCAACAAAAATAAAAACACAAAATGCATGGTTCAGCAGCCAAGTTGCCTTTGAACACGCAGTTAACTTTAATAAAACAGTGTATAATCCTTCCCAGTACCTTAAATGTATATCACAGTTCCCATCACTGTAAAATTCACCTTGACACTAAACAAGGGATTGGTCACACATTTCCCTAGTACCCTTTGCTGATCAGAATTAAGAGACTGATAGAGTAACAAAGAAATTTTTTAATAAAATGCATATATAAAGGTAAACATATTGCAGCAAAAGACTTAAAGGAAAGATTTAATTATCAAATTACAATGATATCTAAAATTCATGTCTTATATTTGACAAGAAAGAAATGATTGACTTAAAATGAAGAGATGTCTGATATTTTGTTTATAATTAAAAATAATATAGACAAAGAACCTCAGCGTAAAAAGAAGAAAAAAACAATTTAAAATATCCTTCCTGCCCTCACTTTGATACTACCCTTATTAGCATTGAAAGAGCTAGGCTTGGTTTGAAATAGAAAATAAAACTTCCTTGTCCTTTGCACAGTCAATAATATAAGATTCTACTGCAGCTTTGAATAGGATTAACTATGACATGTCATTTACTTTCTATAAAAGGGTCCTTACACCTGATTTTACAGACATTAGATCAAATGAACTCACTTATAGGTTGGAGTTTGTGAGAGCTCCAAGTTGGAAACATTCCCATCACAATAATGTCCAATTTATCAGGACATATTTATTTTAGTTAAAATAGATTCCTGACAGGCTTCATTTAATAGCAAGTTGAAAAACAGAAGCACAGAGTCACGAGAGACATTTCCATGGAAGACAGCCCCAGGCATTGTGATTGAAGTCCAGCCATGTACCAGAATTTCCTCTATTTTCTCTAAGACCAGGAAAATACATGTTTACACTAATTCTTCTCTTTAAAAGAAAACAGGAATTATGAGTTTTCTCCAAGTCTGGTGAGACTTATATCTGAATTGTGTATCAGCAATCAAAAGATATGACAAAATGTGAGCAAAAGCTCTTATCTTCAGCTGAATACTAACAAGTTATGCACTTGTGGGAGTCTCTGAGTTTCATAAAGAACAATTCTTCTGAACCTTTCTGAACACCAAAATCGTGTGGGCTTAGCATAGCTACACTCTTGCTCATAATACTGCCTCATAATTTTGGATCCATAGAGTGTGTTACCCAGGCACCACATGGCAGAATACATTATGTTCAGCTCACTAAAAATATTCTGAAGCAGTTTTTTCTTTTTATAGTCTCCTGGGTATGCCACCTCACCTGCTGTTCAAATCAGTGTTTCTCCATGGCATGAGGTATGTAATAACACATTTCTAGGGTATGTGTTGGGCTAGTAAAGGAAGTTCACTTGCAGAGGAAAGGGATTTCCGTCACTTAAAGTCAATGGCTATAAGTTAAGTCGCTACTTATAACGTTATCACCTCTGAAAATCTGAAAAAGATTACCAGGACTGAATTGGTTGGCAAGGACCTCATAATAACAATTTCATTAATGTTGCTCATCATAGCTACTTGTTACACCATACACTGATTCAAAATGTTTCATTCTGGGCAGATGCCGAAGAAAATGTTTAGAATTATTGAAATCCTTACCTGAAGGGTTCATATTACTTATTTTCTCATACATTCCTCATTCACGGAAATTAGAATCATTCCCTTGAATAAAAGGAAGTTACAATACCATGTACCAAAATTAGTGGGCCACTGCAATTGCACTATTGTACAAAGATTGCCCTAAAATAATACTAAATGTGTATTACAGCAAGGGCTCTAGAGACAAGAGAAAAAATGGTGGAAACA
This sequence comes from Daphoenositta chrysoptera, assembly GCA_013397915.1. Taxonomy (NCBI): domain Eukaryota; kingdom Metazoa; phylum Chordata; class Aves; order Passeriformes; genus Daphoenositta; species Daphoenositta chrysoptera. The sequence goes on along the minus strand of VZRO01000324.1, from coordinate 490,675 downwards.
TGCAGAAGTAGGTTAAATGACTTGATCAAGTGCATCTGGTAGGTAATTGTTTTAGTGGAGCTATGCTAATTTTTATCAGCTGAAAGTCTGGCCTAAAAATGTTTAGAGATTTTTTAGCTTAGTATGTTACTTCTATAATTAATGGACAGCCATTTTTATGTACATTTTTAAAAATTAATTGAATTACTTGGACTTTAAATTTCATTCTATGTTTTTTCTTTTAGTATCCGTTAAATGAAGATGTGAATGACACTTCTTTTCCAAATCCTCCCTATGATGTAGCGGCAGAAGGCATGGAGAAATTATTTAGCTCCTTGAAAACATAAACATAAAACAGGATCAATATTGATTGTAACTTTGCCCAAAGATTTGTTATAAAATCTGAAAGTGTGTCATGATACTGTAGTATTTGCAATACGAATTAATAACTTGTCTCAGAATTAGTCTTTTATTAAAACAATTATGTTCAGAAAGTAAATTTATATTAAAAATGGAATCCATACATATGTAAACTATAATTACATATAGTCTTCTGTAATTTCTGTTGGTGCAGAAAGAGATTGATAATTATAACTATGAATTCATTTTACATTTGTACAGTTCAAATTCCAGTATGTTAATAAAATGTTTAATCAAATCCAGATTCTTAAGGTTCGGGAATCATAATTTCATGTCCATTATTTGAGAAATGATGCCTTAAATTATTAGAAAGGGATTTTAACAGACCCTTTTAGTGTTCCAAGATGCAGAAGCAAAAAAAAAAGGTATTTATAAAATTAGAAACATTTCAAACTAAATCAAGAGTGGTCATGAATCATGGATTTGAGTATCGGCTCAGCACGATTCATCTATGTGACATACCAGTACATACACTTATGTCCCTCTGGTCAGCTCTACAATTCTGTAGTGCTGACCACAGTGCTACTGATAAATTTAGCTTAGTGGTTGACAGAGGGTGGAAACTGGCATGTTCAGGAAACCAAATTTCTGCTGAATAGGTTGGCCTCCCACACAGCTGAAACTTATGTCAGCCCATGCCTCCATGAGAAAGATATCAGGGAGGAATTCTGGACTGCCTTGTGATTTTGATTGTCATCCTCTGTGGTACCAGGCATAGCTTGTAACAGTGTTTACACTTTAAATAACCTGACAAAATGTCATCTTCCATAATACCCACTTGCATGACATGATCATCATTTTTAGCTTGAAGGCTTAAGTGCTCCTGCTGTGCTTGTTTTTTCTCCCGTACTATATTTCTATAGCCTGCCTAATTTTAAACCCATTGCCAAGTTTTAAAGTTACTAAACTCCTTCAAATTGCATAAAAACAGACATCTGCATTGTAGATAGTATCTGTGTTAATACCTTCATTCAGGGAAAGCTGAATTGCTTGACATTTATTAGACTTTTGAGACTCCAGACAGAAAAACATACTGATGCCTGGCTTCATTCCATCATGCACAGAGCTCCTGGGTTTGGGTTTGGTGGTATTTTGGTTTTCTTCCACTTTTTATTCACAGCATATCGGTAACCTATATCTTTCTATGTATCTATATGTCTTTCCATACATATCTTTCTACCTGTGCCCACAGAACTATTTTTTGACTTAGATTTTTTTTTGTCTGACTGGCACATTTTTTCACAGGGAGCAGAAGTAACAAGGCGTGGTGTTTGCCCATCATTCTCCCCACACCTTCCCAGCAATATGCTCGTCAGTGCCTCTCTGCTGCATTCATACACACACCTGCCTTAATGCCATTTAGTTGAAAGTTACCGAATGTTATTCATTAAGGTTTTAAATAAGGAACTGTGATCACACATGCTGTCTTCTTTCTGAAACAAGATTTGTATCACTGAAACATAGAATTTTCTTATTATACGTGTACCTTTTACGTTGAGACATAGAGAATACATTTGATCCAGGAAAGTGCCAAGTGCGTCCAGCTCCTGAACTCTGATATTTTTATAAATCTGTATGAGATGATTGATCTCCACATTGCTCTCCACAACAGTCATTGAACATTCCTACATGGTCAAGCCCAGGTACTCAAATTCTCATTTATTCTGCAATAAACTAGCCCTGCTTGCAGAATTAAAGCTAAAATGCTGGTCACACTATAGTTCTTAAGTCTCCATTCACTGTGTCATGCTATGTATATCTGTAAAAAAATTACAATAATGAAAAGATTAACAATAGTAGACTTTTATCACATTCTCCTGTATTTATTTTACTGTTTATGATATTTTAATGTCCTTAATAAAAGTAGATGATTATAAAGAATTATGGTAGAAGAACTCGAGGAACATCATATTACTCATCAGTAATTATCTCCTGACAGAACTGTGACTCTTCTGGATAATCTCTGAAACAAGGTAGGCCGTTCACCAAAATAGTTTTCCATTTTTATAATTGACAGAATGTTTAGGAAAAAAGTGCTGAAATTCAGACTTTCAATGTTCCTGAACTTCAATAATTTTTTACTCTTCTTATTTCATAAAGAATTACATTTAATAAGATTTAATTATATATGGTTATTGTTTCAGTTGACTTTCAGCCCCAGATTGAAATGTTTAAGACAAAAATTTTACTTTTCATTTAACTTTCGGAAATTTTCAATACTTTGAACCAATTTCATAGAATTCATATTTTCAGTCATCTTTTCCACAATTTCAATTTCACGATTTCAATTTCAAAATCTAAAGAACAAATCTAAAGGAAATATACAGGATATAAAAATACCGGAAAAATGTTTTTTAAATTTTCTACATAGATTTCTTACTTCTTCCAATTGATAATATCCCCTAAGCACATTCTGTAAGCTTATGCTGCTATTGTCATAAACTTTACATAATAAAAATTATCTATTTCCAAGTGACCTGTTTTCTGGGAACAAATCAGAAGATGAATATACAGACAATGAATACTGTAGTTAGTTTAATTTAAATATGTTTGTAAATTAGTGATCATTAATGATCCAAGGTACAGCAGAAATTATTACAAGACAAACTTAACAAAACCCAGTACCATTTTCGGTGTGGTCATTAAGGTCTTCTAATTGTTTTGCTTCTGAGGTATCACAATCATAAAGAATACAAGCAACCATGTCTCCTGGACTTTGCTAACCTTCATTTCAATCCAAGATATATTTACGGTACATATTAACAATCATATTTCACACACACAGATGGCCAGATCTTGTCTTAGAAAGGATCACGGTATTTGCAGCTTGTCCAACACTTGCCCCAACATCTGCCACTGGCTACTACTTCACAGTTTTGGAAGAGGGAGCAGGATCTTATCCTCTGTTTGTGAAACCTGATGTACAAAATGTGGCTGTGCACCTTTCTCCTTGCCAATACTGATGGGGTCAAGCCTTGTTCAGAACTCCCCTTTGGGTTCGGTGGTTGCACTGGTGCAGCCGTACCTGTGTTTTGCACTGGTGCCCCATGCCACCATGCTTTCCTGCATCTGCTGGTCATTACAGTGGATATGCCCATGGATATCGTCCAGGTGTCTGCTGATGGTGACTTTCTCTCATCCTTGCCCTGTTTCACCAGCAGCAGCCTGATGANGTGGTGCAGACAAAGTAACCAATGGGGACACAATGTGGGAGGGTACAGGGTAGAATTGGCATGACATGGGTTCAATGGGGAACAGGAAAGGAGTGGAGTGTTTAAAATATCCAATGGGACACCGAGTAGTGAAGAACTTTCCAGAGTAAGGGGCAGCACGAAGCTCAGGGGAGGAGACCTAACACACTGAGTGACAGGGAATGCGGCGGGGTACCAAGTCCTGGGACGAACTAACATTTATGGGGAAAACAGGAGACAAACCATTTGGGGAAGAAAGAACAATTAACAATGAAAATTAAAACCCACACCACAACAATTAACCATGTGATCCAATTTTGAACTTATTATAGTTTTTATTTAGAGGATGGGTTAGATGGCTTCCAGAAGTCGTTTTTGACCTAAATGTACTTGTATTCCTATGTTTCCGTGGTGTTGGTGGCACCCAGCTCCTCTGTGACACCATTGTCCTCATTAAGTTGTCTCCAGCTTGTGGCATGCATATGTCTGCTGAGATCATTCTGAAGCCAAAGGTGTCCTCAGCTCCCCCTTACGGTTCCTTCATTGTTTGCTCAGATGTGGCTGAGGCATCAGGCACAGCTTTTGACTTTTTCATTACCTGTTTCTGTAGCTCACACAGCTGGAGATAGGCTCTTGGATTACTTAGATCTTTGATCTGATCCGCTGCATCTTAATCAGACATGCTGCCATATATAAAAACTGGAGCTAAAAAAATGTCCACTTTTTGTAGCCATCAAGTTGGCAGGACAAATTAATCTTGTCCTCAGGTAGATGCCCACCCTAGAATGCAGTACATTGAATTCTAGCAGCTCCTAATTCTTTCTGTTGCCTGTAAAGACAATCTAGATGTTATGTCTGCAATGGAGATGTCCAGATTTAATAATATGAATCCCATTCATACTGTTTTAATTAATTCAAAATTTCATTAACATATGTATGTAATAGGAAGATTTTCACTGGATAATCTTCCTTACAAGTGTGCATATAAATGCTCTCTAATACACAGTCATTTTCCAGACCTGTCTCTGTTTGTATAAATTAGACAGAAAGACCTTAATAAACACATATAACTTGCAGTAGTGCATCTGTTAAAAACCGACATCTTCTGTTTTTCATTTCCAGTTTGTGTGTGGGAAAAGAGGGAAAAGGGGTGGGAAGAATCCATATGACAACAAAAATGGAAGTTCCAAAGCACCTAAGCAGAAAAATCTACTGTGGGCTGTATTACTCCATGTAGATTACAGCACGTGAGAACTCGGGCACCTGACATGGATCAGTATTCCTCCTCTGCTAGCTTAAAGACAGTCATTTATTCTCCAAGGTACCAGTCAGTTACTAAGGCTTGTGAACAGGAAATTGTTCTCCACTCTGTGAGGATGAAGTACAAAATGCAGCAAAGGAAGGAAACACAATACTAAGAACATGCATATTAACATCATTCCAAACTATTCCTAGAGTGTTACCACTTCATCAGCTGCAGCTCTTATATTGTAGCCCCTTTTTATTTGAAAGCAGATATATAGCTGACCAGAAGGATGGTCAAAAATGTGCATGCTCCTGCAGCAGCTATCCACAGACCCTCACAAAGTGTCTGGCAAGTTAATATTCATATCTGGATTTCAATTTACCATCTGCAGCTATAATCATTCTCATGGATATATTTCATGCTGAAGAAAAAAAGAAAAGACTTAAAAAGAAGGAGTGCACTTTTCTACAGGATATTTGTATGTGACAACTAAGATATGATAAACTGTAGAGCACATTAGTCTTGCTGGGTTTACATTTTACTTTTGTTACAATACTCAAGCTGCGTCTTAAATGGGGACAGTGGAATAGATCAGAACATAGACTTAAACAAACCAGGAATTTACAGCATATTTACTGTTTTATTGTAAAACCTCCCATTTTGCCCTCATCTTAATATAGCCAAAAAGCAATATAGTGTTTAACCTAGATATGGGAATATGAAACTTGATTTAATATTAAGGTGGTGAAAATTGGGTTTAGGAGGTAAACGAGAGTAGCTTGTGGTGTGACAATGAATTTCTTTCAGTCCTCTGGCCTTCCATGGACCACAAGCTAAAATACATCTTCCAACACTGGTTCCAACTGTTAGAACAAATTTCTCATTCTAATAGTTCAACGAAGTTTTAAATGCTTCCCTTTTCACCATTTCTTTGTAAAAGGGGTTAATTTTTACTTTTATAATTTATTTATGAATAGTGCCAAATGATTATGCTTTGGAGAAGACCTGGTCAAGTTCAGGGAAATGTTTAGGCAACAAGACAAGCCAGAAAAAGTTATCAGCTGCAGAGGAAGGTGAGTATTCTACTTTTCTAATGAAAATGTGAGTTTCTGAAGCAAGTCAGCAAGGCACGCTCAACTGGGTTGAATGGGTTTAACAGGGAGAAATGAGCACAAATTATTCATGGGAATTCTTTAATCTTCTGTGTAATTATGTGATCATTCTCAGAACAAAGACTTTGGTTGCTCATAACAGGAGGAAAAAGTCAGTTCACATTCAGCACAATGATTAGCATAGAGCTACAGAGAACAAAAAACCCCTGATAATCTAGTTCTTTAATTTTTTCTGCGTATTTTGAAAGTTTGGGATGCTAAGCATAAATAATTTAGAGGTAATAATAAGTTACTCTTTTTTTCTTCAAAGAAAGCTGTTTTCATTTTGTTCTTTATCTTAGTCTTTAATTTTGAGTGCTACTTCTTCAAGTGACTAATTTTTCTTTTTCTCAAGCACTTCATTCAGGTCATAAAACAGTATCATTCTGTGACGAGTATTTTACAATACATATGGTATGTGAATTTTTAAAGCTTTAGTCAGTGTTAGTATGGTTTTGATATCCGAGGTTAAGAATACAATTGAGCACCAACATACAGCTATGTCAGAAACATGTTATGTCAAGAGCATTAGCATTAGTAATGTATTTGGTATTCACATGGACATGTTGGCCAGAAGTGGACATTAATAAGCATTGTATTACAATTGGTCTCCAATGCAACTATGTAATATAGCTACTTTAGTAGTTAAAGCATTCAATATGATTCATGTGAAGTGTTGTCATGGAGTTAATAATGATTTCCATCTTTTTGTAAAAAGGGTCTGTATTCATTGTAACAATGTGATTATTCATGTAATAAATTGAAGAGGTAAGTAGGACTCTCAGGGTTATGCGCTGCCTTGAGCTTATACACAAAATTCCTACTGACACAAAGACAATCAAAGGGATAAAGGGATATACTCCTAGGAGTATACTTCTAGATAAATACTCCTATGCCAATTTAGATTATCCAGAAGATTAAGGATGAAATTACTTTGCAGTTCCTATTTAACTGGTTTAGCCTGCGGGAGGTTTCTCTGGACACCCTTGATAAATGCAGTGGCCAAAGGATGCTCAGGCTGAAAGTTCTGGTAATACATGTAACTTCCTTTGCATATGTCAATCAAGAGAATTTTTACAAGTGTTTCTGCAGTTTAGCAACACATTAAACGCTACTTAAATTACTTTAAAATGTGCCTAATTTACTCACTTTGTGAACTTTCTCTTGAAGATCGGTTTCTCACAGATAAAAGATTTGAAAGAAACCATTGAAAAGGAACATTTGGATTCAGTCTTAGTTTATTTTCCTGTTTGTATGACTGTATTTAACTTTTCTACTAAGAAGTAGATACAAGAAAAATCCTATTCAGTTCAACTTTAACAAAACTGTCTTCAAATATGTATGGGGTAGAATGATGAGAAGCAAGGGAGAGAGTTAACATTGGTAAGTATTCAACATATTAGGTATCCAGAAATAGAAATATTTTCATATTTCTATTCTGTTAATGACCCATTTCCTACTTACAGATAAAAATCAAAGAGTAAGTTAATATACTCCTTCTCTAAGTTCACCACAAATAATCCTAAGAAAATTCTTAAGGCATTTAACCGGATAAAAAAAAATATATATATATTGACCAAAACTTTTGCTTTGCAATACCAGTGGGAATTATAGAAAAAATCACCAAGAGGAAGTTATTTCGCAAAATGTTGCCTATAAGTAGACATGTGAGCTCACTCCTTATGTTTAGCTTGTCTTCCTCCTATAAATAGCAGTTAAACTCACCACCTCATACACTCCTGAAAAGCTCTCTGGAAATGAAACTGAAATGTAAGTGCATACCCAGCACATACCATACACAGATCTCAGGTTGTTGTACGATTTTTTATCTTTAAATGAAAAGATAATCATAGAATCACAGAGTGGTTTGGTTTGATAGGGACCTTTAAAGGTCATCTATTCCAGCCCCCCCATAAGGAGCAGGGACAAGTAGATCATGTTGCTCAGAGCTCTGTCCAACCTGCCCTTGAATGTTTCCAGGGTTGGGGTATTGCCCACCCCTCTGGACAACCTGTGCCAGTGTTTTACCACCTTAATCTTAAAAAATTTCTTCCTTATGCCCAATATTACTCTATCCTCTTTTAGTTTAAAACCATTATTCCTTGTCCTATTGCTACAGATGTCACTAAAAGGTTTGTCCCCATCTCTTTTATAAGCCCCTTTACATACTGAACAGCTCAAAAATGTCTCCACAGAGCCTTCTCTTCTCTAGGTTGAACAACCTCAATTCTCTCACTGTTTCTCATAGGAGAGGTGTTACGTCCCTCTGATCATTTTTGTAGCCCTCCTCTGGACCCTCTCCAGCAAGTTCATATCTTTCCTGTGCTGAGCACTCTGCAAATATGATTATTTACAGAGTCTTACAAGAGAAAATATAAAATCTCTCACTGAAGTGGTTGCAGGAATAGCTTTGATTTCTTTTACCATGGAATTGATTAATGAAGTTGCACATATTTGTTATTTAAAACTAAGTTAAGCTTGCAATATATACTTTAACCTGACACAAATTAATCATACATCTATATACAAACACACATGGTAGCTGCCATGAGGAAAGGCAAGTGAAACGTGTTTATCTCTGAACCTCTGCATCTTCAGAGAACTGTCTGTGCTTTTGGCTGGACTTTTCTTTTCTTGTGCCAATGGGCTGTTTATTTCAGTCTTCAACCTTTCCATCTTTTTCATCTTTTCAATCTTTATATATGCCTTTTTATTCTCTTTCTTATATTCTCTCACTGGTCATTCAAACCTTCACTTATTCTCTTTTCTACATGAAAGGGAAATGCATTTTTGATCAAATAGACAATTTGTTTCAATCATGCTGGTTAAGTTACATTTAACCTCTATACTGTCTCTAGCTTATATATTGCATTGCAAACTCCTCAAGGCTTTCTTGGTCCTCAGGTACTACTACATTGATTATCATGAATAATGTCACCTGATTTTAAGGAGTTTCAATTGCCTATAAATCTTACTGAGATCAATGGGAACTGCAGTCCTGAGACCTCAAGAAATTCCAGACACACTCAGAAACTCTTATTTAATAGCCAAAATATGGATTGAAACTCTTAACTTCCGGGATCCTAATTTCAGTGTTTTAAGTAACTTGCTTTATCTGTGTTTTATTGTCAATTCTCACTGAACAGAGTTGCGTCATTAGATCAAATAATTTTCAGATAGTTCCAAACTGTGTTAAAGGATCTATACCTAAATCATACCATCACAGACATTTGAAGCACTGCTGTTTCCCTCCATCATCCTGTGCTATCTGGTGTGGTGAGGGCTGTGCCCTGCCTGTTTGAGTGAATACACCACTGGGAAGGAACGCAAGGCACATGGTGGGGAGGGACAGTTCACTGCAGACAATTATTGCTCTTCCATTTGACGCACAACAAAGTAACCATATAACAACAAGACAGACAATTTTGGTGTTGAATCTTTGTTATTTCAGTATGAATTTGCAATAAGAGCAATATACTTATTTTTCTGATTTAAGTGGTGTGGTTCTGGAGCTCATCTATCACTTTGATATCTACTGGTTACCTTAGAATTTTGCACTGCCACAGAGACTGCCCCAGTTGCCTATAAAACAGCCATGCTTAGATAACAGGGTTAGATAGAATTTTTAATTCTTCTAGTCAGAGAAAATCTTAGGCTTCAACGTCACCTCAATGAAGTTTGAAGACTTCACATCCCATTGAAAGACCGCACTGAAAGTACCACCAGCAGTATGGACTGTTCACTTAGGAGTTGGACTCCATGAACCTTGTGGGTCCCTTTCAACTCCACATATCCTCTGTGATCTGTGAGTCTGTGTCGGAATCTGGAGAATGGTGCAAAACAAACAGTTGTGGAAGCTGGATGCATGTTTGGTGTGCAGGTACCAGAATTACTGACTACAGAACTTCTGTTTCTCCAGTGGCAAGAACCTAACAGAATGAACTATTTACAATTCTGAATAATTTTCACAAATATGTTAATAATCTATCAATATGGCTTATGAAAGTGGTATCTTCTTCAGAATAACAAGTTATGTGGAGTTTTGGTTGGTTGTTTGGCTGTTTTTTTAACTGGGTACACTCAAATTCCCTGTAAGTTTTAATTTAGAAAGAAAGGTATACCCTCTCTGAAATGGTATACTTGTTAGCAGATTCTTCTTTGCTGAATAGAAAGGTCTTAGTTCACATGAAGGAAAATTACAAGTATCTCTGTATTGTGTGGTTTACTCATCAGAAATGCCCCAATTCACACTTTTTGGGGGGTACACCTCAAATGGGGTTGCCATTAGAAAAACTCAGGTTACTTGGAGAAATGTAGGCAGAAAAATAAAAGGTTTATTGGTTTCTTGCTTACTTTTGGGAGAGACATGATTTGCAGATACAGAAATGGGGACAGATGGTTCTGGTTTTGGCTTTAATCTATTAAAATGGCCTAATCTGTTTGAAACTATGCCCAAAGGATCAACAGTGTTCTAGAGATCTACAATACCATACAATGTAAAAATTTGCCTAATGAGTGTTTTAAGTAGTGAATTAAAATTCCTCAAGAAACATTTGAGGAAAGAAAAGAAATAGCCCATTAAGAAGAAATTCTTTTCCATTTAACCATTTTTCTTTACATAGCTTCAAGCTTCATGACACATTCTGTCCTTAATAATATGTGAATAGTGAGTGCATATTTCTATGACTACTTTATATTAGGAAGTTATTGACTACAGATTTAAAGTGCACTGCAAAAGTACTTCATGCCATGTTTCCATTTATATTATGCTAAAAAAGTAAATATGTTAAGGAGGACCCAAGAACAGACTTGCAAGAGGAGCCTGTATAACAGAAGATATTTTTTACTTCTCTGACACCCACATGACACATTTAATACATTGCCAGCAATATAAATCACACAGACAGCCTTTTCAAGATAACAGAGAAGTATTGCTATTCTCTTAAAGCTGTACTTTTTTTGGGTGATAGCACTTGCTACTTTATGCAGCAGTCAACAGAAAGCTGTATCAAAATAGATTATTGTGTAAGCAGAAAGCAAACATGCAAGTTTTCAATTGCAAAACTGCTTCAGCTGCAGTACAGACACAACAATACTTCCTTTCAATAGCTAAGGGGGGAAAAAAAAGATTAAAAGACATACCAGTCAAATTGCTGTGACTTCCAATCCAATAGAACAATGGCAAACTGCCCAAAGGAAATGCCCAAAATATTTGATCTGAGCCATGTTGAAGGACATTGTGTTGCACATTGGGAACTCATAACCTCAACAATCATGAATAAGTTTAAAAAGAATTAAAAAGCCATCACAACTGCTAAAGATATCTTGCCTAGAATAAAAATGTAGGCACTGGTATTTTTTAGACTATATTCTATCTGTATATATTTAACAACTCCCTGTGAAATTAATTCTGTTAACAATATCCTCACAATCTAAATTGTAAATAAATTATAATTTTCATACATGCATAATATATTACTATCTTCTATCCTTGTTTATATATTTTATGCATTACAGATAAATGTCATATAAAATATATTTGGGGAATGTGTTAAATTGAAATCTAAGAGTAACATAAAAAAAAATCAGTTTAACTAATCTTTAAAGTAATTTTCTGTCAATCTTTTTGTTATGACATAACATTTTTTACCTTATTTTTCAATGGAAAGTAAAGCTGTGCATTGTTGCTGTTAAATATTAATAGCAACCCTTAAGAAAAAAAAGTAAAAAAAAACCTTGAGGTTATGTGCAACATGTAATTACACATTCGGTAGCCCAGTTTGTAGAGTACTTTTGTACATGTTCATGACTGATCAAAAAACAACAGGTATACTGGTTCTAAAGCTAGGACAAGGACTCCAGTGAAATGCCTAAGCAAGCCTTCCTCTGATCACATTACAGCAAAGTATATAGCTTTTGCTTCATTTAGTCATGTCAGTCATTCCAGTGCAGTGCCATCAAAATCAAGGTTATACAAACCATGCAAGACAAGCCATGGCCACGGTCGTTTGGTTATTTTTTGTGTTATTAGTGACACTATAAATTATCAGAAAATACATCATGTACTAATTGATGATTACACAATGTGAACAATCATGGATACTCTTAGGTGGGATTAATGTTGCATCAAAAGGTGTTATATAATAAGATACTAAAATATTAATATACATTCTCAGAAACACAAAATTCTGTTCTTATGTGAAATTAGCTTTTCCTAAGCAGTAATAGATACTAGCCAGTCTTACTAAATCCCCTAAAAGTCGGAATGCCTATCAGCTTCTGTTTAATATCCATGAAATGGTGAGAAGCACAAGTTAGGTTTTACTTATGAAGCTAGAAATTATACTACAGTAAATGACACATGTCAGACTAGTTCTGTTCAAGGGGAAAATTCAGTGATGTTTTTAAGCACACATTTAACTTTTAAGCATCTGCTGGAGGTATTGCCTAAGCTTTACTGGAATACATCCTTAAATTTCATTGCCATGATTTACTTCTTAACTGCCTTAAGCACTAAAGGTCTGAGCAGTAAAGCCGCTGTTCTTAATTGTTTGATGACTGAGTAGTTTTTTTCCTTTTCCACAACAGTTACCCTCACCTTCATCCAGCTCACACCCCTTAACCTCATTTCAACCAGCAGCCCCTGTCACTGTGTGCACCTCGTGTGCACCCTGCACGTGGGAGTCAGAAAGGACTACCTGAGTTGGTGTGTCCTTGCATGCCTTGTGAAACCTAACACAAATGCTGCTCTCCAGCTGCTCTAAAGGACTCCTCTTGCCCAGTCATTGGCCTAAAAAAAACCCTCTTCCTTCCCTTCCCTCTTTTCCTTCCCCATAACCACCTCTAGCCTTTGTGCACACACATCTCTTCCCTTAACATAGCCCCAGAGCTGCAACTATCAAACCCCTGGGTCTCTGCTCCCACCAGAGGAAGAAACAGGGTGCTTTCATGGGACTACTGCTCACACCAAGACCAGCACAGAAGAGGAAAAAAGCAAGGGAAATGAGAGCAGCTACGGTCCCAGCATGGTACATGATTGTCTCCTTTCCCCCTCACTAAAAGAAAATGTAATACTATTTAACAAGCAAAAAAGAGAAACGTCCAGCTACAAAAGAAGCTAAATCTTCTTCAGGTTTGAAAACAACACTACATTTGTCTAAGCCTTTTTTTTTTAGTTTTACAGGTGGAAATTAAAATTAATAATTCCTGGAACTAACAGATTCCCATACAGATAGTCTTCCTGGGTAACATACTTTGATCTCAGCACTCTGTAAAGGAGTTTGCTGAAAAAAAATTAGGTATGCTACATTAATTTTTAAACTTGTTACAACCATTTAGAGAACTTACATGGCCCTTAACATTAGGATATCCTTGTTAGATGCTTGATCCATAATGAAACTATTGGGTGGGTAGTCAGTAGTTGAGGTTCAGTTTAAATGTGGGAACTGAGTCAGAATACAAGTCTGGATCTCCCTTCCTTCTCCAGCTGTAAGGATTTAGGTTTATGCAGTGCAACACAATAATTCAGACCACTTTATCCAAGCAAGTAAAGCTAAATATCCTGCCTGTGACCACTGAAATCTTCAGTCTCCCTGCACCAATCTGGTAATCAGATCATGCTGAACTTCCCCTCGCAGGAGGATGAAACATTGCCCACATGTATGTTCACAACTATGGGCAGGACAATTACCCGTTTGTTCATGCATTTGTCTCAGAATGATGAGATGTGGATACCTAGACTACGCTACTCTTCTGGTGGGAAGGAGTAAGAGGCAAAACAAAACAGCTGTCAACACCATATCTACACATTTTCCAGAAAAGTACATAGGCAAGGGCAAGCTCTATACACTCTCCACAAATTCGCTTGAAAACATGCGTTTTTAGAGTGAATGTGAGATTCACTGCCAGAGAACCAGAGGGAAGAGATTGCTGCATAGGGATGTTGATTTCTGGTTCCTATCCCTCATGCAATTTCATGACTAATCCCTTGAAAGAAAATGCCCTCTTCATGACCTGAAGAAATGTCTTTCAGAAGCCAGAATCAGACATCAAGACTCAGTCCCCACCAGAGATTTGAAGGAAGTTATTTTATTATCCAAAATCAGATCTATGAAAGGGCTTTCATGCTATGAACTCAAATTTAAAGATTTGGGTTTGCAGGTGCGTGGCTAAGTGCTAGAAAGCTCTGGGAAGGCAGATGCCCCTTTCCCCTCAGGACTTCTCACCAAAGGATTTGCTTCTCCTGAGTGTGCTGCCTGGTGGAAAGCATCTTCCTGTGGTACTGGCTGACTTTGTTTACTTCATAGGGGGACTTGCTTGATGACCTCCCTGACACCTTCCCCAGAGCAGTGCCTCACTTCCAGGCAAGCTTTCACTTCCAGGCAAGCAAGATTGACAAGCTTTGCCTCCCATTTTCAAGTGGTTGCAGGTCCTGATGGAGCTGCCCATGTGCTTGGGACCAAACACCTCATGGTGAAGTAGTGAACACAGTGCTTTGCTCTGGCTCCTTTGCATCCAGTGCCAGCTGAACATCACAAACCAGTAAGAGGCCACTTCCCCTTGGTTCTCACGGTTAATCAAACTGATGTCCCCAGTTAACATCACCAGTAGATACAGCTGAACAAAGACTTAGCTTAGTAGTAAGAGGTGACAAAGAATTTACTTTTTCTCCCAAAGCTTTGAAAATTAAAGATGCAAGTGTTGCTTGAATAAATAACAAGTAGCCTGTGAAAGGATGCTGCCATCTGGAAATAAGAATCCAGACAATGCAATGTATACTTGTCTGTGCCTTTCCTGTTATCAGAGACTGGATGTGCAGAGTGCCTTAAAATGCAGAGTTAATTGAACCTATTGTGGAAAATCCATCAAATTCTGGAGTGTTTATTTGTGTCAGTAGAGATTAAAGATCTGTCCATCCTCACAGCAGACAAAAATATATTTGGCATCTGGAGATACATTTTTAAAATTCAATTTGAGATACTCTTCCAGCAGTATTCTTAATAGATGATTTTATTAAAGTATATAAAAGTTGACTTTATTTACCTGCAGTCCTGAGCATGCAGACTTTTTTTTTTCTCTTTTATTCTTGTGCTGCACATTATTTAACAAAAGGGAATGAGGGAATTGGAATATAGTTACATATTATTGTATAAGGAACAATGTTCGGCACAGGTTTTCTACTATATAGTTCCCACCAAATGTTATATTTTGCATCCTCCATGTACCCAGAATAAAGATGTTTTTTCTCACTGAAAAGTATTTTCTTCTTGTTCTGTTTCTAAACTTGGCATACAAATACATAAGAACTCATACAGATAAACACAAATTTGCACATGCTTTATATATTTAAAAATGCAATTACTTTCCTGACAGCTTTTTTAATACATGATCAATGCAGAGCCAAGTTCTGAGGAAATTGTTTGGTTTTTCATAACCACAGCAATCAGTCAAAAAGTAGAATGAGATCTTTTAGCACTGATATTTCTGAGCAATGGTAAAAAAAAATAAAGATGCTTCAGGTTTTCTTAACAAATATCTTTACCACACCATTCACCCCAAACCTCAAACATACTTCTTTGTGAGCTGCAAATGTAGGAAGATTTGATTTCAAGAAATGTCTACTGAGACCGGTACCAATGCAGGTCAGTCGCATTGTGCCACTTCAAACTCTCTGTTCCTGCTAACTTAACAATCTTGGGCACAGGCTGATCTTTCTGCAGAATATAATTGAGCTGATAAAACTTTTCAGCTAGCTTTTATCTGACAATTAGAAACTTCTTGCCCCAGTCACACCAGCTGGAACTACCAAAGACCATGATGAACCATGTTCACTTCACAGCGCAGCAGTGAACACGTTAACAACACCCCAGCCCACTCTCGCCCTGTTTTTTTCTTCTACCAAGCAGCTAATGAGGGGCAGATGCTATAAAAGACCAAAAATCAGCTTGTGCAAAGGTGATGGATGGTGATACCACAGCTGCCTCTAGAGCTGCCGGAGCAGCTTCATGTGGAGAGGGGCCCTGCCCCTGGCAGGAATCATCAGCAGGCTAACAAAGGTTGCAGCCTGCAAGAGAGGCTGAACTGGTGTCTGCATTTCCCTGCAAAAAGGGAAATAGTGGCTCTGAGATTAAGGGACTGATAACGCAGGACTAATCTCTGCCTGCTTTTAAGTTACTTAGAGGTGGCTGATACATGCTGTATGTAGGAGAAGAGAGGAGTTGCTGTGCAGACACCATGGGACATGCCTTGGGCTTAGATGCTGGCTTTTGGTACTCTATCCTGAAATTTTAAGAACTTGTGTGATTAGATTTAAATGGGGCTTTTAATGTTATTTAATTTAATTTAATTTAATTTAATGTTACTTATTTTAAGAATCCATTTCTTAATCCATTTCTTCTTCTATTTCATCTTGGAACTCCTTCTTCAACTCCCCCTTATCCAAGAGAAATCCACTTCTGTAGTGTCACGCTACACTGGTCCCCAGAGCTAGGCCAAATCCTGCCATCAGGAAGCAATTAGGGAATCTCAGACCTAAGGAGGAATCACCTGAAAGAAGAACAGAATCTTGCCTTCTGTTTCTGTGGTAATATTTGGTTTTACTTGACTAGCTTTTATGGCAGGGTTTACATTTTTTTGGCTGTTGTATAATAAAACACTTTTACTGTGGTTGGTTTAATTTTCAAAGCTTTAAAAAAATCGATGTGTTCCTTTGCACTCAGTATATTGGAGTTGAAAACCATAATGTGCTATTACTTCAGGGTCACTGCATAACTTCTGTTGACCCTCTCGCCCATGAATATTTCCTGGAGTTTCTTGCTACAATCTATTTCCTGGATTATTTATGTATAAACTTACTTTCCTTGTTCTTAAATAACCACTATCCAAGTCTTTAAGAACAATGATTAATTTTTGGGCAAAAGCAATTTGCTAAATGCAGGAATACAAAATCCACTAAACAATTCTTATGAATATCTGTGTTCTCCTCTTAGTACTGAAGGGATTTTGAGAGGGTTGTGATGGATGTGGATGTTTCAGACACTACAATGTATAACAGGGAAAGAAAAAAACTACAGTGCATAGAGCTAATAGGACACATTAACAAATGCTGTTCAGTCCTGTGGGTCAATTGAGTTAAACACCTGCTATTGTATACCACAGCTTCTTTAATCAGAAGACAAAGAAGAATAAGACAAAATCCTTATTAGGCTTTTGGTAAACTCCTTGAAAAATTACTAGGGTTTTTTTTGTTGTTGTTGGTTGGTTGGTTATTTTGGGAGTTTTTTGGGTTTGGCTTGTGTGGTTTTTTTTTTTGGTTTTTTTGTGGGGATTTTTATTGTTGTTGTTTTGGGGGGGGGGGTTCTGTTAGTTTTTCTTTGGGGGGGGCGGGGTTGTTGTTTGTCTTGATATTTTTTGTTGTTGTTGTGTTTTGTTGGTTTTGTGGGGGTTTTTTTATGGGGAGCTTTTGCGAGGTACTTAAAGTACTGTGGGTTGACTGGAGAGCAGCATTAGAGGCAAACCAGGATTCTTCTTGTAACTGTCCAGGAAATGGTTGACCACTGGAGTTACACCTTTACAGGCAGGCATCAGCAGAGCTGAGGACAGCACATTACCCTGATTATCTCTGTTGTTAAATGCTGGCATCTACTTTTTTTCACAGAGGTACATATTATTATAGTGACTCCAAGACGACCAAGTAGTAAGGTTTCTGTTTGAGTATGTCTATATTCACCTAAATAATCTCTTATGTCATACTGAAAACATCTAACACCTCATCAAAAAGAAGTGGGTTTGTATAAAGACTTCAAATACCTCACTCCCACTTGAAAAATCAATTTTTTTATATCAATGCAATATATGTAATGGATAAGATGCCAGTGTTTCCTTCACTGTTGTTATCCAGTTTGGATGCTCTGCAGCAGTATTTCTTATGATGCTGGTATCTCTGTGTTTCACAGGTTATAGCAATATAATGGTGCAACATTAGTCACACCAACAACTCTCACTCTACTTATCAAAGCAGCCTTTAGATAACTTCCAGATGAGACACGACAGTGGGTAATCCATTATCCTCTTTGCTGGTTCTTTTGTCTTCTGAACAAAGGATTTGATACAAATTTTTAAGATGATTCCAGCACGTAGCAGTTAGGACTAGCATTTTGAAAATGTATTTTCCGCACTTGAAGGAATGAATGAGCTTCTACTTGCTTTAGGGAGAGAGGGCAATGTTTGGAAACTGAGATGAATAATGACCTGATTTAGTAGAGGAAAACTGCTGTAGGGAGAGATAATAGTAGGTAACAAATAAAAACCCCAAAGCAAGGAAGCTGAATACTACTTGAGGAAGGTGGGGGGAAACGTTTTAATAATCTTGCTCTTTGTGAGAATTTCACAGAAGAAAAGAAAAATAAAATCAAGACTTCCTCAGCACATGACTTGTAGATGAGAGACCAGAGGACACCCTGATTCTGAAGTGTGGGAATAGCACCATCTGTTGCAGGGCTGTCCTTACCTTGTATCAGACTTCACAGCCACCCCTGCCTGGCACTCACCACAGCTGGGTAAGGAAAGGACAGGGTATTTTCTTGAATTAGGAGGGGCCAGGCTGCTTTCCTAGTGACTTGGACAAAGCCAGTGGTAAGGCAGGAACTGACTCCAGTTCTGAATGAGAAGCTCATGCTGTAACTCCTGGCTCTGTTTCCTCTCCTACTATGAAGTGTCATCTGCGTGAGAACCTTGATAAATCAGGCTAATGAGACCACCTATACCTATATTTTTTCTGTTAATCCTAGGCAATATATTTACCCTTACCTTTCCATTTTTGAGTTGTGCTGTCTTTCAATTACAATTGCATCACATTTTGCAGGCATTAGAAAAACTGTGAATGTTTGTATTAGGAAAACGTTTTCTAGAGTTGCACGAAGAAAGTAAGACAAAGGAAATTTACATGGAGAAATGGAAAGTAAGGGAAGGTATACACACTAAAAGTTATTCAAATCCAACTCTAAAGCTTGGAAAATAGCTTCCATTCTAGAAAGAAATATAAAATTTCAACAAATGTTTTCCTTATTTTGTTGTAATATGAAAAAAATCAAGCACTTTTCATGTCTTGAAAATGCAGTTCAGTAGACGAGAAAAGCAGTAAAGGCATCATGTTAGAACATCCTTCTCTTTGAAAATCTGTATCTGTCCACAAACCACAACAAAAAGTTGGAAACGGACTCAAAAACATCACATCCATGCTTCCATATGCCATTTGTATGGACTGCTTTTAATTTTCTTGCCTTTCATTATGTGACTGCCAAAACAAAATTTGGATTTAAATGGGTGTGTCCAGACAGACAGTGAACATAACCCAAGACAGTGTTAATTAAAACTTGGTCCAAGTTCAAATGAGAAAAAATTAGCTCACAACTCTCTTGCTACCAGAGAAGCTTGGTCTCACATTCTCCAGCAGGCAGAGGTGTATGTACATGCACACACACACACACCTCTTGTAAGTCCCTACCCTCCCTTTTCCCTCACAAATCAGTTTTGAAAAACCCTCCAAGTCATGCCAGATGATATAATTATTTTTCATCTGATTGTTTTCAACCAAAGTAAAGGTAGTGTAACATGTTAGACTTTGCTCATTTTCATGAAAATATGAATGAGAAGTTTTTAAAGGATGGATATTATTACGGAAACAGCTATTTTTTAATTGTTACCTGCATAAACATTTCACCTGCTAAAAGACTACCAGCAAGTCTGTAACTCTCAGAGGGGTGTTCTGGAGAAGGGTTTGAAATCCAGCCACGTGTTGCCACTATATTGCAGATCCTCAAATGTTTTGAACTGACATAACTCTCTTGGGCATCCAAGTATTTCAGTTCACACAATCTGAAGACTGTGCTCAGATGTCTTAACGAGATAAAACTGTTTTGCCTGTTGTCAGGGTGGACCTCTAAAATTGATTTCCAGGGGGACTTTTTCTTCAGTCATACAAGAAAGTGAAAATATTCTACAATTCTTGTTGTGAACTAGTACAGACAAAAAAAAAAACCAAAAAAACCCCAGGAGGCTAAAGTCAGTTGCATATGTTTGGGGGTTTTTTCTCCCTAGACTACAACTTGCTCTTATTTTATACAAACTGGCTCAGTTTTCTAACTTGGCTAAATTACTTAGCAGTGTTGAACCCAGAGTGTGATGGAACTGACTCTAGCCAAGGACCTCTCCCTCTGGTCCCGCATATTTAACTCTTATTCAGACCAATGTAACCACACTTACAAGGAATGTAGATAAATGGGGAATGTAAGATTTCCTACTTGTGTTTTAATGACTGAAAGAAACAGTATTAGCTATATGCATTGGAATGAGTCACAGTTAATGTTGAACAAAATTCTGAATTTAGAAAAATATGCTGTTCTGTGATTATCTTTTCTAAGCAAACTAACAAATAAACAAAAAATGCAGACACATCCAAAATCTTGAATTATAATTAAAATAAAAAGCAGTTAGTCTTCTTTTTATCCTGGTTTTGGCTGGGACAGAGTTAATTTTCTTTTTACTAGTTGGTACAGTGCGGTGCTTTTTTAAAATTTCGTATGAGGATAATATGAATAATATAATAATACAAATAATAGATAACACACTAATGTTTCAGCTGTTGTTAAGTAGTGCTTACCCTAAATCAGGGACTTTTCAGTGTCTCATGTTTGCTTGTGAGGAGGAGCACAAAAAGCTGTGAGGGAGCACAGCGGTGACAGCTGACCTGGACTCACCAAAGGGATATTCCACACCATAGGCCATCATGCCCAGTGTATGAACTGGGAGGGTTGTTTGGGAGGAGCTGGGCACTGTTCGGGGATGGGCTGGGTATTGGTGAGCAATTGTATTGTGCATCACTTGTTTCTTCTGGATTCTATTATTCTATTATTCTCTCTCCCTCTCCTTACTATTGCTATTATTATTATTGCTTTTGTTATTATTATTACTGCCATTGCTATTATAATCATTATCATTATTATTATTATCATCATCAGCATGATTGTTTAAAGTGTTCTTATATCAACCCACGAGGTTTACCTTTTCCTTCTGATTCTTCTCCCCTTCAGGAATGTGTTAGGGGCAGTCAGTGAGTGGCTGTGTGGTGCTTAATAACCAATTGGGATTAAAACACAATGCTTTGAAAAACATGTGGACAAAACTACTATGTTGAACCTCTAAAAAACAATTCACTTGAATGATAGAGTGTAAATCCCTGAAGTATATTTACAAAGCCTACAGTTTATAACTTTCTTTCTTCAAAGCACCACTCTTCATGACCAAAAAAAAAAAAAAAAAAGAAAGAAGGGAAATGCAATTTTAAAAAAAAGGCAGAAAGAAATGGATGATGGATTATAAAGCAAGGAAGTTTATTTTTCAGAACATATTTTGATTTGTGACACTGATTGACCTGCATTTTTCAGATACATTCCATTACATGTGGAAATTTATAGCTGCAAGAATACCAAATAAGATTAAGATAAAATCCTCAGATTGTGAGCAAAAGTATTAGCTTTATAGACCTATTTTATTACTGAAAGGAACATAAGGGGATTGTTTCTTTTGCATCATCTGCTTATTTCATATTGCTAAAGAGCTACTTGTTGCCAGCACAGCAGCATGGTTTGAGAAGAAACTGTGAGTTATGACTTTATGAGTTAAATAGAGTTCAGTTAACATTTGTCATCTGTCCTTAAAAATTCACTAAGTGTTCCAAATTTAAAATTTATGCTCCTTTTCCTTTTGTTTGCTAGCATTCAAACATTGCCAGCTTTAGATGCTCTTTTCATTTTAGAAAACCTTTGGTTTACAATCTTCATATACACAGTATGTCTTCTGTGTGTAGGATTCATTTTGCACTAGAAATTTAAAAAACCTAATTCTTCTTGATGTTAGCAGTGCAACTTTGACAGCTGCAGCTGGGAAACTCAGATCAGACTTCGTGGTGAAGCAAAAAACTGAGATCTCAGAAAAATCTTGTATTTACTGATAGATAGTTATATACGTAGATCTAACTTGTATGTTTTTACTACCTACTTATTTTTGAAATCCAGTCTGAACTGGTGACACAACCATACTGGAAACATCTTTGAAGACTTATTTCTTCATTATTATGTGAATGAAATAAATGCAATAAACTGAAATTGTAACCAAGCATTAAAAACACATGCAGAAAATCATCCTCAAAAATAAGAACTCCTGTTGATTTAATGACATTTCACTTAGTGGTGTCTTACAAACTCTACTGGGAAACGGATTTTTTGGATCACATTAAATAAGACTGTTCAAAATTAATGTTAGGAGACAGAGAAATTGACAAAGTAGTCCACAAAACATTCTGGAATCAAGCTTAAGATCACATTTTGACAATAGTAACTTCAGCTTTTCACATGAGCAGGTATTCTGACCTGGAAAATTGACTACAAGAACAAAGCAGCATACCATGGTAGGGTTTTTTCTGAATATATCAACGGCTTGCCATTGAAAAGGTTTAAAATATTTTAAGTTTATATTTACTTAGAGCTTTGTTTAAAAATTTGTATTGAATTGAATAAATTTTCCGAGATTCCCAAACTTTTCTGAGTTCTCTAGCATCCAACGAGTTTGTTCAGTGATTCTGTGTTGGCAATACTATCTTGTTAGGCTTCCCAGAGGTAAAAGTTCTGATTTATCAGAAGCACCTGAGATAATTTTCAACACCACAACAGATTAACAAGAAAATCAGAAGTTTTACTCTAGCAAAAGGAAAAGTTTTAGGTTCTTAATTACAAAACTAGAAAGCACCTAATACAGTCCTGAATCACATTGCCAGAAATTTCTTCCATACCTGCTTCAGTGATGGGGTCGATGTGAGGCAGACCTGGCACATCAGCACCTCCAGTTTCCACAGCTGGCTTTGCCTGGAGAAACTGCTGAAATGATATCTATGTTGAGTATGCTGACTAAGGTGTAATATCCTTCCTGTCTCTTTTCAGATCTTTTTTGCTAAGTCTGTTGTCTTGTAGGATTAAGATAGCTCTTCATCCATTATGACTAGGATAACTCAGTTTTCTCTTCCCCTGTTCAATACATGGCATAAAGTATATCAGCAATGTTGGACATTTCCTGGCCTTGTCTCTGGGATTTAATGTGTTCTTCAATGAGCATTAATTAAATAGGCTTTCTGTAAGCATTAACATTTCCAAGACTCTTAAATGATAAGTATTAGCTGCAAATGTATGTTATCAAACTCCTTAATCTCTAGGTCCATGCTAAAGTCTACATAAGGACCATCTGTGACCTAGTACCTCTCTCAGATTTATTACTGTTAATGAAAGCAGGTTTTTATCCTGACCACCTTATCATCCTGCATCTTTTAATAGCGTTAGACACTTGCAGTTTCACGAAACAAAGCAGTGTAAATAGGTTCATCCTGAAGTAAACATGGTAAGCAACACGTTGAATTGTTGCAGCTGAGTTTAAAGGAGGATGTAATCATCTCTTTCCACTGTCTAGACATTTGAAAGGGTTGTCAGGACTACAGCTACAGCTTACCAAGCATCTGCTTTTGCTCTGCAGGGAGAGCTAAATCTTTGAGATCAAAGTCTCACAATAAACACTTATCTGGGGTGGACTTCTGACATGAAAAATCATCAAAAAAGTGCTATCCTTCACTGGACAGTTGCTTACCATTTCTCATTAGGCACACAGCCAGGCCCCATGGTGCATGTGGAAACCACAAAAAATCATATCCTAATGTTTATATAAGAGCTAAGGTGCTCAAGGGTAGTTTGGACCAATGCGCAGGGGCAAATTACAGGGAAGCCTTACTGGAGAGAGGGGTGGCAGCTGTCAGAGAGCAGGAATTACTGCTTGGGGCAAGCCTGCTGCCTGGTAGATGGGTATACCTACTTTTAGCTGAATAATTCTTGTGTTTTTTAGAGACAGGAATCACTACAGAAACCTTTTCAATCTGTGATATCCAAGCAAGGACCACTTCCAAACAAGATAAAAGGAGACATTCATCTGCTTTAGCATCCAACTGCTCCAGGAGAGTTTTTCCCTTCTTAAAGATTTCCCTGGCAAAGGAAGTATTGCCACAGTGGCTGAAAGGAAGTAAACTTACTAGGTTATGCTGTTCTTTGAAGACACATCCCTTCCTTAAGCCTGCTATCAGCACAAGTCACAGTGGCATTTTGCACATCAGCTGTGCATTCCTACACACTGAATGTTTATGCTGCATTTTAAGATCTATCACAACACACAGGAAATATGCTAAGGTAAAACTAAGACAACACAGCTTCTAAGTAGCTGTATTTCTTATTTCTTCATAGCCAGATCAGCTCTGTATGGAATGTGATTCAGTTCAGTTCAATGGAACCACTGTTTAAAAGAATGTTTCTGACAGACTCCATTCCCTGCCTGCACAGGCTGTGGTCTCTGTGGTCAGTTTAACCGGCCAGTTCCCTCTTGGTCCTGAAATCTCTGTGCTAGGGATGCAGGCTGCTGGCACTCTTCTGAAGCAGCTTTCAGGGTTTATGGCTCATCAGATATGACAGCTGTGCCTAGAGACATCAGCCCATATAGCAGGGAGGAAGCCAAAGTTCTGTACTGCTTAGTCCTCACATTTAAGGGAGCCAGTTATTCAACAGTATTGTTTCTTTCAAGTGTTGAATTGAAGAAAACACATCATATCTGAGCTGCACTTTAGACATGATGCACAAATGAACCAAGCTGGGGCAATCCAAGCAACAGAGGTCTTCCTGGCCACAAACTGCTAGAACAATCTGTGGTTTCATGTGCAAGCAAGTTTGGAAAGACAAACGGGCAACGAGTTGCTGGATGTGCAGCGGATAGCTATGCTGCTGGGGCCACTGCACAAAAATGTGGTAGTTGTTTTCAATACTTAACTCCCAAACTTTGGCTACTTGTTGCAGCTGTCCCTTTCCTCCCCGCCCCCACAACCTTCATTAACACCAGGCACTGACCCTCCACAGGTCAGTGTCACAGCTACTCCTCTGTCAGTTGTCTCTGCTAAGCACTTGTTAAGATCATTCTAGCATTAAAGTTTGCCCAGGCTTCCTGACCTAAAACCTAATCCCAACCCAATTACTTTTTTGTAACACCAGTCCTAACCCCAGACTGCCTTCCCCTGCTGTGCTCAGCAGCAGATTTCTTTCTTTGGTCTCAAATGATTAAAAAAGTTAACTCTACTCACAACTGTATGGGCCATGGTAATTGCTCAGGGCCTCCTACCAGCTCCAGATCATGAGTAAGAAAGGACTTAGTGGAGAATTGCTTGGCATGCTTCTGCAGATTCTAATAAAGATTGCTTTCTTGGAAAACGTGGCCACTGAAAAACTATGTTTGAGGTTGATTTGATTGTAATTGTAGCTGAAAATTTTTGTTCTTTGCTTTCTTGACTACTTCAGTGACTACTGGTACCACCATGCCCACCAAGAAATGTGTCCATTCTGAATATTATCCTGTGCTGAGCCCCACTGCCTTGGCTGAATGAGAACTAATTACTTGCTCTGCCACCATTCCTCTCCTTAGGGCATCCCACTTTCCCTGTAGCCATCCATAAAAAAAAGGCTTGGGTCCTGTGCATGTATGGTTCATCACACAAAAGTCTGCATCCATACATAAATAAAGTTTCCATCACAGCAATAGAGAAATGTCACTGACAAAATTGGTTTTTTTTCCTCTCACTTTCATTTCCATGCTTGCTTTCTCTTCTGTGTCACCCTTTAGCCTCTTTCAGTTCTCCTTTGGGTTTAATTTAGCCTGCTGACCAGTGCTATACTGAAATATTAACTTCTCTGTTAAACCTGGCCCTGCCAAAAGAGTTCAGGAAACTTTCTAGTTCCTCCAGCCCTGGGTCCACAGTTATCACTGCACTGGACATAAGTCGAGTAAGGGTCACAGCCACAGCCTCTTCTGGAGTTGCAGGGATGGGGTGGGTGACTTGGAACTCCCAGGCCCTGTTTTGGGATTTTCTGCCTTGTGATTTTCAAAGCTGAGTAACATCCTTGTAGCTCCCAAACACAAGCAGGCAAAGGCATTGTTTGGTGCAGCCTTGCTTCTGCCTGTGTCAGTGTTGTTGCAAAGGCAGATTCATTGAAAGAATAAGTTTGAAGCATCTTGAGTTCAAATAGTTGAATTTTAGCTGGAACTTTTTGGTTTCTCATTCTGGAAGTATGTTCCATTTCAAAAACAATTGAATTCTTTTAAAATAATTTCAGAGTTCAAATAAATATCAAAACTGTTTTGGAATAAACTTTTTGTTTAACCTCAAACTCTATTATTTTTTCATGCTGCTTTGCTTGCTGAAATGTTCCTCTTTAAGTTTTCTCCTCCTCAAATTTCCAGTGAACCACTTTATCACTATGTGAGATAATGAGACTGAGTTCCACTTTCCACATCACAAAGTGTCTACCACTCCATGAATCTGAACTCTCTTTACCCCAAAAGAAACTCTCCCTAACCACGCGTCGCGGCCCAGGCGAAAGGCAGTACACGTGGAAGGTTTGCAGTCCTGCTGTCCTAGAGATAAGCAGAAAGCTCTGCTGAACAAAGCTGCACTGGCATTAACACACAGCTCTTAGAGCCACAGTACTAGATTCTAATTAGTCACAATTATGCAAACTCATGTATTTGCATACAGCACCTCGCAGAGTTACAGGGAATCTAGCAGAAGCCTACTGGATGTGGCTCAACCAGAAAGGGAACCTCAGTGCTTTCCCCAGAAAATCAAGCTGAGTGGTGAGACTCAAGGCTCTCCCAGACAGGGGAAGAGGGAAAGAAGCAAAGGCTTGTTTAAAAGAGCAGTGCAGCTCCTCTGAAAAGTTACTGTATTTACCTGATTAACAAGGAAGCTGCCTCTCTACCTCATGCATAACATCTGAGTTTTGCAGTGCCCTTTAGTGATTCAACTAAAACGCTGTGCTCGTCTTTTGAACTGGCAAAGCCAAAGGCAGCTGCCAGCTGGGCAGCACTCTAAGTTCACAGCTCTAACACCTCTTTTTGACAATACTAAACCTAGTGCCTCAGCCAAATTCCCAGTAGCTTCACAAATCACCTTCTTTAGCCCTAACCAGCACACAGCTCCAAAGGGAGGGAATCTCAGTGGCAAACTCACCCCCGGAGATTAAACGTTATGTGCAGCTTCAATATGTGATACTCGTAACTGAGTATCAATCTGTGGACTACCTGCTCCATAAGGGTCCCATAATCAATTTTGTCCCTGTGGGGACTAATACAAGTATTACTTATGGCTCCAAAATTATCTAGATATTTTTCCCTCTGCAGTTGGGAAAGTAGGTTATTTGTTAGGCCCACTCAGTTACAGCAGAAAATATTGATGGTCGTAGTCTGTTTATTAACATGCAGACACAATCCCTTACAGAATAACAGCAAGTGCAAGTCCACCAAACAGGAAAACTCACTTTGTTTTTTCCTTGGAAGAGAATACAGATATATTCTCCCCTCTCTCAGGAATGCTGCAATTATCCCTACCAGCTTCTTCTTCCCAAATTAAGCAGAGATATCCTCCCCTGACTTCTCAAATGCAAAAGCAGTTGTTGTTCTAGGCTAGCACTGGATGCTTACAGGAGTGCAATTGAGAGGTGCGCCTCATATCTATCAAAGCAGAATAGCTAGCAACATGTTAAAAAAAACAGAGAAAGAAATGTTAACAACTCTGTTTTTCAGAATTAGTAATGCAATAAGGCCAGAAATCATGTAGGTTGAAATTACTATGTTGATACAAAAAAAACCCAAACAAACAAAAAAAAAAAACCAAAGCCAAAAAAGCCCCAACAAAAAGAAAAAAAAAGGCAAATTCTTAAATGAATATGTAAGTGAGAGCAGGCACTTGCAAGCAGTATGATAGTAGAACACAATGAACAGAGAGAATCTTCCCACCCTTTTTTCCTGAGTGATAGATGTTACAAACAGGGATGGATTACACCAGAAGAGAAATTATAATGCCATATTCTTGACTGGTGAAAATGGAAGGGTTCTCATTGATTTCTAGGGAACCACTGCTGTTTATGCCACTGCAAGATATATACCTAAGAGAGGTTACATAATGTGCAAGGATGGCGAAGATAAAAGCACATAAGAGTAATGAAAACTAACCACAGGCACTGTGTTTCAAGTAAAAACAGCTCATCACTTCAGATAGCCTACAAGAAGTTGTTCTTTCAGGTTTACTTGTGCTTTATAAGTAACAACAAATGAATAAATTTCTGTGCTAGGAATGCCTTTCCAGCAATTACATGTTGTCATTAATCACTGTAAGATTTATTATTAGCTTTCATCTCAGGCTTTTTCTCAGTGCAACAAAAAGGTTTGCCTGTAATTTTACACACAATTATACCAAGATAAGCTATGTCCTAATTATGTTTTGTAGTATAAGAAGCACAATGCATACAGCCTTCTTTGGAGGATGCGGTTTGTTTTTTTCCTGTGGAGAGCAAGACATATTGGAGGCTGTGAGTCTGTGCTAACCTTGTAGCAGGCAGACTGCAAAACTGTCCCACAACTGCACAGAACACAGCAAATTAGAATTGGGACCTGGTATGTTTCTGACACTTTTATCTGCAACTGCATGCTTCAGCTGTCTATTGATAATCCTTTCCTTTCTTCAGCGTGCAGTTTTTGTAGTATTTCTATGAAGAATTTAAATCTGAAACTATAGGACTGAGAAGGAAAGGTGAAATGAATAAAATTTTATTTGTCCTCATTTAGGCTTCTCTATACTATACTTCTACATAAGGGGCTTCATGAATTATTACTTATTTTAGCAACATGTAAACTTTTTTCTCAAATCATTCAAATCTTTTGTATTTCAAGATTTACTATAACTTTACAATAATCTCAACTTTATTATTATTTTTTAAAAGGACAGAAGAAGATGAAAACAGATTATGAAGGGTTTACAGACCTTATTGTTTTTATTCTCAGCTAATAGTTTGGCTAAAAAACAGCTGAAAGAGTGGTCAGCCCTTCTTTAAGGCTACATCCCCACCCCTTCCAGTAAAGGCCAAAAGCTCAACAATCCTATCAGCAACTTAAGTAAAACTTTGTGTAAACTGAACAATCTGACCAACTGTCAAGAAAAAAATGGTATTCCAACAGGATGAAGAAGCTTCTGTCTTACATTTTGTTTAAGAAACAGCAATAGCTTTAATAATAACTTGACCAAATCTGCACAGAAGTCTGTAGCATAATCCAGATCACATGGTATACAAGGTAGTAACACTCCCTGAATCCCCACAGATTTCAACAAGGCCAGGATTTCATTCCTGATGCATAAAATCTCCAGTATTATTTTCTCTTATATAGAGAATATAGAATATATTTTCTGCAGTTATTTTTAGCAATACTTGGACTGCTTTTTTGCTCTGTTTTGTTTAGGGGTATGTGCAAAAAGCTTGAAACTAGAAAGGCCCACTATAAATTCAAATGTAAATCTTACTGGTAATACCCTCCAGTATCGTATTTCAATATACATTGAAAAGATTTAGCAAATTTCTGCTTATACTCCAAATATACTTCTTAAAACCACAGGTGTTATGCTTTGATTTACACATAAACTCATCAATGATTAAAGAACAAGACACTTACAAAGGACCTGATGAATTCTTAATCTCAGGAACAGTGGTAAATTAAAGACAAACACGGTCTTGTTACTGGTTGTTCTATTGTGATTAAGTATTAGGTATCTGCTATGTTTGACATTCCGTAGACCTATTTATTTGATTAATTTAATTGTCGTCCTAATTAATTTAATTATTTGGTATCAAGTGCTGAGAGGCGGGTGCATTCATGGTTCTCTACATGTTGCTCAGCTGATTACGAGCTCCACAGTTTGCTGAATTGGTAAAAAGCCGCCGCCCGGTCCCCGGTGCCCCTTTCGCTTGTCTGGGTTGATTGATGTGCCCTCTGCTCGCTTCTGTCTCCGTGCCGTTGTTCACAGATTAATGCAGGGGATGGGATTATTCACGGTGCGTTTAATCAAGCATGTAGATAATTTTTTTTTTTTTTTCTTCAGGGAAGAACCCTCCCAGTCGTTGCACTTTCGAAGTGATGAGTGTACCTAACTCTTTGGTTTGCCGAAAGAAATAGAAAATAAAAGGGAGGGGGGGGAGAGGTGTATGTGTGTGAAAGAGCGTTTGTGAAGGGAGGCTGCTTTACCCGAAAACACAGGGA
>VZRO01000324.1:447099-459172 GCA_013397915.1 Daphoenositta chrysoptera | reverse complement strand
CTTCGCGGGGTCCCCGAGCCTCCTTCCCAGCCATGTACGAGACGCGAGGGGCTCCGCTCGAGCTCCGGGAAGGGAGGGACGGAGCCCCCGGAGTCCCCGGGAGAGGCGCCCCGGCAGCCTCCCCCGCCCGCCCTCCCGCGCCGGGGCCCCCCTGCTCTCCCGGCAGCGAGCCGTGGAGGGATGGCAAAGTTTCCCTGCAGATCCTGCCTGGGAGAGCTAGCGGGCACTCTCCTCCCCCGCGGAAGTCAGTAGCTTGCAGCCTTCCCTGGAAACTGGGCGCTGAGAGAAGGAGAAAGATAAAGGAAGAAGCCCCAGGGTCTGTGGGACCTGTTCGTTAGAAGCGAGAGGCTCTGTTGACGAAGTTTGCTTGTGAAGTATTAGGGTGCTCTTGTCAGTCCTTCTCGGAGACACCTGTTAATGCGTGACACACGGCACCTGTAGTGCTTTCTCTTGGGCCACTGTATCCCGCAGCATGGGGTTCCCTTTTGATCACTAATGCCTTCTGTATCCTGCATTCCTGTGCTGTGGAGGGGAAAGCTGCTAAAGGAAATCTTGGCACATTTGCGGACAGTGAGAAAAGTCGTGGGGTTTGCGTGTCAGGGGACCTTTCTGCAGCAGCTTCTGGTTTACAGGTATTTTCAAAAGCTGTGCCTGTGTATTCGAAATACAAGCTAGATTATTATCAGGTGGAACACGCCCACTGGCTTCCCTAGTGCAACAGAACTGCTCCTTCTTCCTTTTCTCAAAGGTTTGATAAAAACGTGAAAAGTTTTGCGGTCACTGTGTAACTGAGACGAACAAGAGAGACTGGGTAGTTTTTTTAAATGTCCGGTGAGATTATGCGCTAGACAGAGAGGGAGTTTCCCGGGCAAGGGCCTACCACTGAGTTTTGGGGTAGCTCAGCAGGTTGCCGGGGCTCGCATGTCATTTGGGGCCAAACGGAAAAACCAGGAAGAGTCTTTTCATGTCTTTTTCATGCAACATGCAAACTCCATGTTGCTGTAGGCAACAAATGTTGGTATTTATTAATATTAGTTATAAAGGAAGAAAAGTGTGGTGGTGATATTGGAGAAAGAGAATTGCTATCTTGTGTGGTAGTGGACTGAACTCACAAAGTTTATTATCTTCCAGCCAATGTATCCAGACAATAAGATATTAATGCTGACTAAATGAAATATAATTTATCAATGGGCAAATAAACACGACCCATCACTGATCTAGGCTATTAAGTTGTAGTAGTCAGCAATATCTGTACCAGGAGGTGCTAAATAGAAGGTTTGCCAGTGGATTGCTTTTTCATAAATCATTTAATAATGTCTTGTGTCTTCCTGAATGTGATATAAAGTATGAAGGAGTTTATAATTAGGCAGATATTATTTTGATATTTAATACATTCTGAAGAAAATATAGCATTTAATTGTTTTCTTCAAGTAGGAAGATGGGCAATCTGAAGTCAGTTTTGATATCTAGATGTTTATAACTTTGGCATATTTTCCGTAGTTCTTGATTAAAAAATCTGTATTATGACAGTGATGATTAAATGACATTTTTAAAATCAGAGTTTTATTTACTTCTTTTTTTTTTTGTTTCGTTATTTGTTTGTAATACTGCTGCTGTTTGGGGAAAAAAAAAAAAAAAGGCAATGACAGACTGTCTAATCAGTGAGAAGAGGATAAATATGTAAAGCCAGAAATTCAACTTCAGGTTTGTGAGTCAAAATAAAAAGTGGCGTTTCAAAGTTTTACTTTATTTAGCACCTACTGTATCCCTTTGGATCAGCTCAGATAAAACCTTTAAAGAATTAAAGTATAAATGTTTGAGGTAGCTGCAAATTCTTACCGGGAGGCAGTTTTGACATTTTCTTCAAATACTCAGTAATGAAACATCTTACTGAAAATGATAACAGTATCAAGAAATGGAAACATATAGTAAGCCCTGGCAGAGCGGGAGCTCTGGGAGGATATCTAAGGATGCTACCAAAGAGATACGCTCTGATTTCAACAGAGATGGAAAAAAAAATGCAAAAGTGGTTTTTGCCAGCTCCTTAGAATTGTCTTACTGGGGAAAATCAAGTCGCACCAATTCAAGTGAAATAATTTTCTAGGCATGCTGGAACTTACCTGGCTGCCCCTGGGGATTTCTAAACCCCAGACTCTTTTTGCCAGGGTACGAGGCTGCGCTGGCCGGAGCGGGGCTGTCCCCGCCAGAGGGCGCAGCGGCGGCCGCGCGCGGCCAGGCTCCCTCCCGGGATCCATCCATCCATCCATCCGTCCATCCATCCATCCATCCCTCCGTCCGTCCGTCCGTCCGCCCCTGGGCCTGCGCAGAGCTTCCCTTCTGCTGACAAAAATGCTATAAATCCGGGAAGGAGGTTCTTAAGCATGAAGTTTGTGTGCGTGCGTGTTTTACAGTAGCCGAGCTGCATATGACATGAATTTAGTGAAGTGAAACAGATGGTCTCTTGAAAGCTCACAAAACAGTTAAGGCTTCCAGTTGTATAAGTGAGGGCTCACTGTTGAAGTGTTGCCACCAAGTCTTGAGAGTGTTATGTTCTTTTGCAAATGTCATCAGTCAGAATTAGGAGGCTGTTATTTAATTTTTATTCTGTCAAAGTATGTTCCAGAATCCTGATATAATTTTTATTCATTGGACTGCTGCTGTCTCCAAACATCAGCATTCGGGGGGGCGGGTAAAATTATTTTTATCGGATAAACTGCTATTAAGGAGTGTTTATCTAGCATTTGTCTACTGCTGAAATAGTAACATTTTGTATACTGCCTGAGCTTTACTCTGTTAAAAAAAAAAAACAAACCCACAAGTGAGAACAGACTTCCATCATCGTACATTAGGACCTTTGGCTTTTATCTTAGAAGTATCAAAAGAAGTACAAGATTAGACAACATGTGTATTAGGTATATTTTCTCTGTTTGCATTTAAGTATTTTTTTTTCTGTACTTGATATGTAAACAGGGACTATTGGTTTAGAGAATCCTACAGACATTTTAGAGCAAATCTTTTTGCATATCATATATATTTTACTAAGGTTTCCCTCTAAAGTAGTCATCTTTTTTTTTCAACTTTCATACTGCTTCTTCCTCTTTTTTTTTTTTTTTGGTGCTTTTTGTCTTTGTCATTTCCTCTGAAAGAGTGATTTGAAATACTGCTAGTAAATAGTGGGTAAATTAAGACTATAATGAGGTTGACTTAGGTCTGAAATTCAGTTTTACAGAAACTCATTTCCACAGATTTAGAATAAGATCAATACTCTAGTTCATTGAAACTTTAAAAATCCCTTGGGAAAAAGTGGTTTTGTTTGGCTCTAAATATACCTGTTCAGAGTTTATATCCTCATACAAGCACCTAAACGCCAGCAAATACTTGACTCAAATGTTAGTTTTGTCTGATGTATAACTTGGAGTTGTTGATAAATAACAGGGGATCTTTCTACACTGTAAACAAATATAGTCAATGAGAAGGTCTTTATAATTTGAAAAGGGTTTTTTGTTTGTTTTTTTTTTTTTTTTTCCAATAATTTATTAGCAACGCATATAGGCCATTTAGAACAAAGTCTTGTGACATCTACTGCCTTACTGAATACCAGATTGCTCTAAAAAAATGCAGGTCAGGAGGACTGTTTCCTTTCAAGGAAGAGACTCCTGAGACCATGAAGGAGGAAGATGAAGAAATGCATAATGTCATGTGATGAGAGACTCCCTGAGGAAAATAGTCACAGACCTTAGCATTTTTCATTAAAGACTTTTTGGCACATTTTGGTGGACCAGTGCTGCAGGTCCCTGCACCTGCACAGACCTCAGGATATGGAGGTTTGGACCCAAAAAGATGGAGGTTTGCATTTCCTGCTGGACTGCTATGCAGTGATGCCCAGAAAGTTGCTTTGCTTTGAAGTGTGCCAAATACAACTATCACACAAGAAACATGCTCTGTTGAATGCTACTGGTTTTTCTCCACAAAGGAGATAAAAATTTAATATTAAAAGAAATAAAAATAAAAGCATCATTTGACCCTGCTTCTTACAAAAGTCACTGTGGTTTCATTGGGCTGTGTGAAGTACTGCACAGTTCTGCTGCTTGTAATCTTAAAAGCCCTGGAAAAAAGAAATCTCTGTAGCAGCCCCAGTTTCAAAACTTACCAAGGCTGCAGTCTCTTAGTTGGAGAACACAGCTGGGGTCACTGGTATTTTGCATTCCCAGTGTGGTTCATGCTTCCTAAGAAAAATGAATGCCAAAGGAATTTAAGGCGGCAGTGGTTAAGGTAATCTCTCCTGAGAACTCTCTACAGAGGGAACAAAGGTAATTTGATGGGAGCATTTACGATCCAGTACAAGGAAATGCTGCAAGCTTGCCAGCAGTGTGGAACTGTATCCAACTTCTAGGTTTGATGAGGGCTGAGCTGGGAGTGTTAATGCAGTGCAACTGGCAGATGCTGTATTTACGAAATTGGAGAATTGCATAATCACAGCAGGAACTAGAAGAACCTATGAGTTTGCTTTCTATGGAGAAGTTTGCAGAGAGGGCATGCTAAGTGCACATGGGGATTGTTTTTGTTTGTGGCTTCTCACAAGTGAGCATGAAACATTGCCCTGAAGTAAGGTCTGTGAGTGCTGGGTGCTGTGTCTCATCATGGAACACTTCCTCCGCTTTCCCCTCTTTTCTTGTTTTTCATCCAACCAATAAACTTAACTTCAGTTAGCACTCCTTGCTGTCAGCATTGAGCAATCAGTTGGGCTAAGTGTCTGGGTTTGAAAGGGCTTATGTAACCTGTTCGTGTCCCTCAACCAAAGGGCAGTGTGTTTCTGAGTAGGATTTGACCCAACCTTCTGAAACAGGCACATGGAGCACGTTCTGAGGTCGGATCCATTGTCAGGCATGGTGCTTGAGTTGAACTCAAAATTGCAAAAGTAGCATCTTGATGGGGTGATACATCAAGAGGAATGTAAGGATTGATATGAAGACAGGTACAAGACATCACAAAAATGATGCATGTGCTCTACTCAGCACATGGGTAAGATCCCAAGAGGCATATTCTCTTCAGTTTCAAGCACTGCACTTTAAGAAATGTATGGACTAATTGCAGGCTGTCATGTGAAGAAAAAAGGAAAGAACACTGCTATAGGATATAAAACTAAGACATGACATGGTAACAATCTTAAAATGTGTGTAAAAGGCTTCCACAGAGGAGGGAATAACTTGTCTTCAGCAGCAACTAAAGGCTGAAATTATAGTAAGGCAGACTCCTATATGATAAGGCTAAAGGAACAGATTATCTAGGAGTAGTCTTCATCACTGAAACGGGTTAGATAAACATATGTCGAAAATGTCATTCTGTCAAAAATGCAGCTGTTCCTGCCTTGGAGCAAGTGGCTGGACGATGTGACCTTTCTAGGTCTCACCCAGCGATCTGGAATCATTCTGTGTGGATAGCTTTAAGTGCACAGGGGTTCACCTTGAACTCTGCAGCTAGATAAAATACAAGCATGAATTCCAGTGCTCTCTTAGCTTGAGGCCTCTGTCTCTCATTTCCAATGATATATGTGGCTTTAATGTGATTTCAACATACACTTTCTGTGGCTGTAGATGAGATAAGGACATTTAAAATGCTGCTTTAGTTAGTGTTCTTATGTCATGAAATAAAGCTTTTAAAATCAGGTTTTGTTCTTCCTTGTTTAGAATTTTTACCTTTTAATATGAACACTGTTTAGGTTCCATTATAAGCAGATAATTTTTTTTAAGATATTCTCATAGTGACTTTTTTGGTCTTTAGGCAGAATCACTTATCTCATGCCATTTTGTTCGCTGAACAATCCTTGACTTGAACAGGAAGAGTTCCACAAAGGGAATATATAAACCTTTCCGTTTAACCTTTCTCTGGCAGTGTTTCAAATATATGTTGTGTCACAGTTGATGCTAGGATCTCTGTTCCTTTGCTTTACAGATGTAATTGAACTGTGTCAAAGGGCTGCTTATGTTTCAGGGATGCAATGCCATTTATAGTATTTACTGCAGCTTTCCTTAACTGCTGTCATAGGGCACATTCTCTTGGAAGTTTCAGCTGTACTCCATAGCAGAATAGGAAGCAGTGGTTACCCAGGAATAAGCACTTTGAGTTGTATAGTTGTATTTAATTTTTTCTTCTATTCGTACCTTACCTTTTTTTTTCCCCTTTGGTCATAATTTGCAAACTGCATCTCTGCTGAATAATTGCATCTTTTTTTTCTCTCAAGAGTTGCTGCTACACTGATTGTAAAAGGCAAGTATCATCCACTGTAAATTCAGTGTTTTCTGAAGGGCGAAGTGTTAAAGCGTGTTCATCACTAGGCAGATTCTTCTTTTATGAGTCAGCAGCTGAACTAAAAATCCATTGGAAAACTCGATCTTGGCCTTCATAGACAACTGGGAGCCAGCATGAGTCTTTTTTGTGATAGTTGCTCCATGATATTCTCCAGCTGCATGTTTCTGCTTTCCTGTGTGGGTTAATAGGACTCTCAATTTGAATTTGCAAACAAAACAGTGTGCATCTGCAATTCAACCTCAGCCCCCTGGGATATACACCCAAAGCCCTCTGTAAGGAACTTCTCTGTGGCAGAACAGGTTTCAGAGTTCCCAGGTCCATCCTCTTCTGCCCCATCCTGCATCTCCTCCTTGCCCTTCCTGCTTGTTTCAGAGATTGCTTCCTCCTCACTTGCACTGTTTCAGTAGCTGATGTGGCCATGCTCTAGGTCAGATTGATCAGACCTACTCTTGTTAGTCAACTGAGATTTAAATAAGAGAGAGAGAAACAGAAAAGACTACATTTCAGAAGAGGTAGAGGAGGTGAAAATAAAATTATAAGGAGGATGAACATAGCATTTTGAAAACTCTGACCATTATAAATCCTCTTAGAACCTTATAAAAACTCTGGAAAAGCTGAGTATTATATAGGTTTAGTCAAAAAAAAATTCAAAGAAAGAAGTAGTTGAAATTGGAAAATTATGTCAAATTTGACATGCTCTTGTCAAGTATTTCACTGGCAAGTGCCAAAACAAGTAGTTGTGAGATTCTTGTTTTGATGTTAATAAAATACCTCATTTCAAATTTTGCATTTGGACTTCTAGGTTAGAATTTTTGTATTATATACAAACACAATTAAAAATCACTTTGATTTAAAGTTTATGTGTTTGTGTATTTACATATTTTTCATTTAAAATCCTACAGCAAGCATTGACTATTCACTTTTAATCTGAATATGATCAAAATTTTGATGACAAGAAAGGGGAAGGTGGCTGAAAGGAACAGTTGTCTTGATCATCAAGCTAGGGTTTTGGGGTTTTTGTTCTTTAACTTGATTTCCTATTCAGGTTGCTTCTTGCTTAATAAGTTGTGCATGAGGCAACAAAATTTAAAAAGAGCACATTTTCCAGATTGCAAGTGCAGTAAAGATAATAGATTTATGTTTTACTTGCAGTGAATGTATTTATTTATGGGCTAGAAGTTTAGCATTTGGTGTATTGCAAAACCCTGGCCTCATTATCAACACAATTTATTACTGGTTCCTGTTTAAGCTTGATGTATACTGATCTAAGTTGTAGTCTCAAGTAAAGTTATTAGCATGAATCACCTTTATAGATTATCATCAGTTGTGGTTTCCATTTACTTTTTATTAAGCCTGCTTTGCATTTCTCCTAATTCATATCTCACAAAGGCAAATAAGCGAACTAAACCACTGCACAAATTGGTGTTTCTGCCTGGTTACTGAACTAAACCTGCTACGTATACTTTTCAACCCCTGTTTTGTTTCATGCACAATTACATAGACAATGATTGCAGAGTTGGTAACACTGGTTTTGATTCAATTCAGAGCCATTTTCTAGAATAGCATAAATGACCTGCAAAATTACTCTTCTTATAGAAAACTTGTCCATTTGAATGGAAAAAAGGAACTACCACTATCTTTTGTCAGCCTCTTGAGCTCACCCCACACACCTCCTGGAAAGCAGTGTAGTGTTTAAAAGGAGGTGGGATTATGCTCCACCTGAGCTGAGATGCCTGAGGATTGGCAGATCTGCCGTTTCATGTTGTGTTGTACTGCAAACTTGGATCCAGCTTGTGTTCCTAACTTTGTTTAGGTGCTCTGATGTTGAACCCCAGACTTTTGAATCTTGTCACTTGTCAGTAAGCAATTTGTATGCTCTACTTCTCCACTGCTCTTTTCAGACCACACTTGTCTTGATTGTTCCCATAATCATCATAGATACATGCTTTATATTTGTAGTATTCTTATTCTTGGAAGACCTTGTAGAAGTATGGTAATATCCTAGTTTTACAAATAAGAAGGTGGTTTAAAAAGTGAAAACCTTGCCAAAATTAAAGATTCCTCATTTGTGTATCAAAGTGTGAGTTGAATTTTTCTTCAGTAGCAGATCTTCCAAGTTTCCCCTTGCTTCTTCAAATTCAGAGGTGTAATTTCTCTCTGCCTTCTTATCCTTCAATTCCTTAATCTCGGATTTTAAATCTCAGTCAGACCTCTGATCAAGTAACCTGTCTGTCTGGAAAAAAATCCAGATTAGAGTTGACTGAGGGCTCTGATTAGTGCAGAGACCACAAGGCTTAGTTTTGCACTGCTGTAGATTTTGCCATCTCTGAATTTCCTTTCTGCACTCAGGCTTGCATCAGGAGAGGGATATGTCTCTCAGCTGTTTATATAACATATCCCAAACGGCAGCATTTTATAGTCTAGTGTGACAAGTTTTTTCTGCTAAACACAAGCATGTCTGAGGGATAGACAAATAGACAAATCCTGGGTCAGATTTCTGCCTGTTGGCACTTTGACAACTTTAAAAGACTGTGTCCAAATCTTTTTGGTTTTGTCATTGAGTTCTTGGAGGGAAGAGAATGATGGTATTCCACAAACTGTAAAATTATTTTTCCTGTAATTAAACTTTTAAAATAACAATCCAGATTCAGAAATTCCTAGTCAGAAGAAAGAATTCCAAAGCACTCAGTTTGAAGCCCTGCTGACCAGAATGCTTTGAGTGCTCAAAAAGTTTATTGTCCTA
Source organism: Daphoenositta chrysoptera (assembly GCA_013397915.1). NCBI lineage: Eukaryota > Metazoa > Chordata > Aves > Passeriformes > Daphoenositta > Daphoenositta chrysoptera. The sequence continues at coordinate 450,120 of VZRO01000324.1, read as the reverse complement.
AGAAAACAATCATTGCAAGATGTAGATTATTATTTTGCATGATAAATATTACAGCAGCCTTTGCTGGGTATCTTCATGACCTTTTAAGGAAAAAGATTATTGATAAATGGTCTATAATGCATATATTTATACATCATCCATGTATAATATTGTGCCTCTGCTGCTATAAATCATGCTGAAGTTTCCTGTAGAGTAAGTATCTTGCTGAAAACAGAACTGACAGATCAGCAGACTGATGCTTTTCAGCATCTGCTGTTTTATCACTGATGATGGGGTTTGTTTATTCTGCAGAAATAGTGATAAGTTAAAAAAGCTGTATTTTAAAAAGCTGTTACTCTTATCTTGCAAAGTAAGATCCCTCCTCCCACCTAATTTGAAAAGAAATTTAAATTATCGTTTAGATAATAAATCTAATAGAGCCATCAGTGTGGAGAAAAACCCCAACACAAAGCAAAAAAATAAACAAAACAAGAGGAGAAAGCAACAAGAACAATAAAACCAAAAGGCAGGGGGGAAAAGGAGCAACCCACTAAAAACAAACCAAACCTCAAACAGACTTCATGCTTTGGAGTATTTGGGGTTGCATAACTAGGCTAAAGTTACGGAAAACTTCCTTATTTAGAACTGTGCTTAAATGCTTGCTTAACAGTATCAATCCATACAAATTGTGTCCTACAGATGACTGGACTGAAAAAGATGTAGATGTTTAAGATTTTTCTCTGATCTTGGACTTTGGAATGTAGCTGACCCAGAAGTCCCAGGACATTTGCAACAGAGTCAACAATTTTTGCAGCCTTGTTGCAGATCCTGAAATGATTTGAGGAGAAAAGGATCTTTCTGCAGGCAGAAAAGACTGACTGCTACCTCCCTGTATAGTTGTAGTGGATAACAGCAGTGAGTAATCTCTCTTCTAATGCATGTTGCATTCTTCTTTAAGAGCTGGGCATTGGGATTTTTTTTCTTATATTTTTTAATAAAAAGTGCAAGACACATTTAGGAGATGCACGAACTAAATATTCACTTAGATTTTACGATCTGTCTCCAAGGGACTGAAATGTGGCCTGAGCTTGAGAAGCAATAAGCACACATGGCTCACATCAAATTTAAGTGTAAACACTTATTACATGCTGCTTCTTGAATTCAAATTTATGGTTTATTGTTCTGCTCTTTACACAAAAACATTGCTGTTAGCTTCAAGGGATGACCCTAAGATGTTAATGAATTACATTTTTATACCTAGGCATGTATGGATAATAAACTGAAGGTGAGGTCTTCAGGATAGGAAGTTTTATCCAGCTTTATCTGCAGAAGTTTGCTGTAGTTAGAGCAGGTTGTAAAATAAAACCAGTTCTTTTAACTTTAGCTTTGACCCTCCCATGCATGTATTTGAATTTCATTATTTTATCCCTATTCTGCTGTTTTATGGCACAGCTCAGTGGGGGTGCATACCAAGCCAGCATTCCTAGAGGAGCTTAACATCTCTGTGGCCAGGGAGATTGTCCAGTGTTTGGTTATATTTTCTGCTTTCATAATTATGTTATATTGATCATCATAAATCCACTGTAGCTTTAACTTCATCTCTCTAATTGCCTGAGAGACTGAGACTGATGCTGATACAGCTGTAGAGCCAGCCAGTTGTCTCTCTTTCTCCGATAATCTATTGTTTGGAGATCTAGGAAAATGTTTGACTTTTAAGTAGAACTCAAATCCGTTTTGAGGTTTGCCATAAAGAAGGCAAAGAGAGAAAAGATTTAAAAGATTTAAATTTGATATAAAAAGAAAAATAGTTGCTACCCTTGCAAGCCTCAATTTGGCACAGCACTTGAAAATGGGACTGAAGTGTGTGCTGGAAGAGAAGTGCATAAGTAAAGCCTTCACCAAAATTACTTATGCTAGAACATGCTGGTAGGTGTTGCTAAAATGTTTATTGGGCCTTTTATATGTAGAATTTCATTTAGGGAAGAAGAAAGAGGTTAAATTCTACCCTCACATGCTTCAACACAGCCGCAGTTTACTCCTAAAAGAGCAGCTTGAGCCAATTTGAAGTGAGCCTTTAGCCCACAAAGCCTTGCCTCTAATTCTGTAGTGTGCTGAGCAGCACTCAGTGTGTGTGATGTATTGCAGTGTGGGATCTTTGGTCACAGCACAGCTTTCCCACGGGCAGCAAGCATGGCTTGTGTGCTCCCAGGAAGAGAATGGATGAATGGCAGGGATTTTTACCTTGGTGCTGAAAACCTACTCCATACCTTAAAGTTGTTCATTATGCTCTTTAAAGGCATTTGGAGTTTGGAGGCTGAAAGGTTCTGGATGCCTGTTTCTTTGCTGATGTTTTTATTTGTATTATTTATTTATAATATATGATAATTTATTTATTTATTTTCTTAATTCTAAGGTTAAAGGAAGTACTTTCAGTTTCAGAGTGCTTGAGACTCTTGAAATGGGAAAAGGAGGAGCAATCAGAGAAAAGTCCATGAGTTGACTGTGAGAGCTATGAGAATATTTCCTGGGCAGGAATGAAAGGCCTGATTCAGTTCACTCTATACATTTTAGCAGCTGTATTAATTCTGTGGGCCTATTCAGGCTGGAAGTCTAGAGGAGAGAGATCAAAACATCCATGTGAATTTAAAAAATAGGTTACTTTGAGGACAAATATTCTGCCTCTGTAATTTATATCTGTAGGGAGCCAGAGAGTGAAGATAGGAAAAGATATATTCAGAAGCTCTATAGGGAAGCCATGTCCTTTTAGGGGAAAAAAATTATTCTAATTCTTCACTATTCTAATTTGGTTTCTTTTTCAGTATTAAAAAGTAATTATTAAAAAAATAAAATAAGAAAAAAGTTACATTCTCTGATTCAGTTCTCCTGAAAATCACAGAAAGGAGGGAGGAAGTGTGTGTTGCACAGTTTAAGGAATGTTAGAAACCTCTAAATTATATAGGACAGGTAAACTGGGAAGGAAAGCTTCCGAACCTTTATCTCCCTGCCAGGTGACTGCTATTATCAATGGCTGCCTTGTAAAAA
>VZRO01000324.1:394902-434560 GCA_013397915.1 Daphoenositta chrysoptera | reverse complement strand
AAAAAAAAAAAAAAGGCCTGTGATTGCCAACTCTTCTTGTGTCCTCTGAGTCACAGAATAGTTTCTGAACAGTAATGATATTTTATATCTGATGACCCAGAATCCAGGGGTTATGTCACCATTACTAAACAATTTCTCTAGTGGGGGAGCATTGAGTGCTCACCAGTGTGTGCTGATTATTTTTTTGGGTCAGTGGCTTTGGGTAAGTTCCTTCATATTCATTGAAATGTTGGCAGTTCAGTCTCTTTTATATAAAACAGTTTTGTGCCTCTCCTACAAATGAACAATTGGGAAGCCATTGATTGCACAGCCTGTTCACTTTAGTCAACCCGATGGTAGATGAACAGAAGGAACGCACTAGGTAAACTTTTTTTATCCAAGGTCTCAGTAGTCATTTCACATAGCTTAGTGAACAGCAGATACTGTGCTCTGCCCAGTCTGGACATGTTGCCTGTTTGGGCATTGTAGGTGTCAGAGCTTTGGCACCTTGTCACTCTTGAACAGATTACTTTAGTTGTAAAGCTGAGCAGTAGTTTATTATGTTTTAATTATCTTGTGCCACACTGCTGGGATTCTTCTCTTCTCAATCTTGAGCCACAAAATAGAAGTGGAGACAAGTCTATTTTCTGGTATGCTTTGTGCTGCCTGGAAAAGGATGTTTATTGTTGTTGCACATAAATAACGGAGGGAATGTTTTGACTCCCTACATTGTCACGAATGTAGCGATGCTATATTCTGTAGTCAGTATTTTTGGGTTGAATGCACTCATATTCCTGTGGATGTGTTAATTATTTCATGTTTTGAATCCCCCATTTATGGAAAAAAGCAGCATGTTTGCCTTCTGATGATAATGGACTTTTTTTATGGCACCCAGAAGAAGCATTGCTTCAGTTCTCAGGTCTGATGTTTCGTACATGTCTTCCATGTTGTTGGGGAAAAGAAGGGACTGATAAGAGAAAATGCCAGTAGATCTCTGCAAATTGCAACACAAATTCTGTGATTACACAGACCAAGCCAGGTGCGGCAGTGTGAGACAACAGGAGGTACTTTGTGGTTGGGTTTCATAAACCTTAAGAAAGCAATGGCCACTGTGTATCTAACAAGTTCCCACCTGGGAACTAGTTAGAAAAATTACATGTAATTCCAAATAGCTGTAGCTGGGCTGTGTTTGCTTGTTGCTGTTTTTTCCTTTTAAATGGATTTAATTAATGGTTTCATTATTTTCTTTCAGATCATGGTCATGCACCATAAAAGTAACTGGGCTTTTTTCCAGTGGTTTAAATGTGACCTGCTCAACAATTAGGTTTAAATTAGCAGCCAAAATAAGGCAATGAAACCAGCACTGGAGACTGAATTTGTGCTGCCTTCAAGGGAGATGTTAAGGATCTCCTAAACATTTTTGTTAAGGGATGACTTTTACCCCACAAATCAGCCACCCAACTCTTCAATCTTTCAAAGTACAGATGGATGCTGAAATGGATCCAGATAAACCAGATAACATTTTACAAACTCACGTTCAGCCTCCTGTTCTTACCATCATATCTGCATTTAGTCCAATTTGCATGAGAGCTTTTTTAAGGAATAAACTCAGTAAACTCTTCAGTAATCTTTGTTTATGTCTGTGGGTGATATTTCATACACTCTAATTCCTTGGACACTACTGCATTAGTATTACCCAAGATTGGAAATGTTTATCAGGTCTCCTAGAGCCCTAGCTGTAGTAGTTATGGGGGAAAAAAAAAAAAAAAAAAAAAAAAAGATGACTTCGAGGTGCAAGCAGATTGGATATCTGATTTCTTCCTTCTGTGTTACTTCCAGTCATCCTGACGATCAGAACACGATAACGATGGATTTGATCGTGTGCCATGTATTGGAGTGGTAGGGGGCAGGGTAAAGACCTTTTTTGCAATAATGGTTGGTTGGACAATTATCAGGCTTATTCTGTCTGTGGGATGATGTACTGCCATGATCATGCTCTGTTCTGGCTCCTTTTTTCCCTCTACAGAATTCCTGTATACATTTTATTTATAGAATTTCATTTGTCTCTCAGTTATTCAATGAAGAGAAAAAAGAATTTAAAATCAAACTGCATTTGTGGGTTTGAGGGGCACAAAGCAAGGAATATGATTTTTTTGTAATTAGTGTGACTTTAAATTAGTCATGGATTTTAAAAGTTTGGGTAAGAAAATATATTAATGTCGAATATTCTGGTTAGTTATTAAGATTTTTCTGTTTATCGTGAGAATGGTTGGAGACTGGAATAGGCGTTATAGAGAGGTTGCGGTGCCTCTGTCCTTGTAGGGGCTCAGCATTCACTTGGATGTGGGTTTGAGCAGCCCGCTCCAAACCGACCTGTTTTGAGCCAGGCTTTGGACTAGATGGCCCTGAAAGTTTCTTATGCCTTCAGTTGCTGTGATTCTGTGATTCCATTCACCATTTTAAAGAAACTCACTGCTAACCATGCTTTCCATGAAAAGGAGTTCTCTCCCTCTTCCTTTCCACAATGTGGTGAGATGACAAATGTTTCTAATAGAAGCTGTGGTAGCACACATTTATGAAGAGTTACTGTCTCCATAAAATCTGAGAAATTATGTCCTTCTTAGTAAATTATTAAGAAGGTTACTTAAGGATTTATCTGAAACAATGAAAGAAGAAGAAAAAATATTTGTAAGACTTAATGAAAAAAATTGAAGTGAGACCATCTTTTCTGCAAATGCTGTGTAGTCGATAAAAAGGAGTTGTAAGTTACATTGCACCTCTAGTGATTCTGTCACTGAACAACTATTATTTAATGAATCAGTTTGACCCAATCCTTCAGAATTTTGTTTGCAAAATGTGTTTTACCAGGCTGTCAGTTAACTTGGGAAGATGGAAGAAAAAATACCTTTTTTTTTTTGGTGGAAAAAGGGACAACAGAAATAACAGCTGTAGTTACAGCTGGTGAATGCAGTAGGTAGCCATAACATTTTCCAAAATAAATGAGCAGTTCAGGACACAATGGGGCAGGTGCAAGTCAGGCTAGAGTGAAATCAAGTCAAAGGAGACCCTTCAGCTTCATAAATTAGGTGATTATTTCTGTGATGCATCCTGTTCAAGGATATTATTCCTCCAGATCTAGTTATATTTTCACACATTAATGGCTGGGTCATGATAGCGCACTTTAACTCTTTTTAGGAGCAAGGCCAAGGAAAAATGGAATCACCTTTGCAGTTACTCTTTGGTCTGTTGTTGGCCATATGTTTGCCTAAATAATCTCTGTAACATTGCTGATCAAATACAATGAAACCATTACAGGATGCATTCCCAGGTACAAATTACTTTCTATAGACCACTTGTGTTAAGTTCCTCTGAAAAAAGCCCAATTGCCTGGTCCAACTCCAGCTGGCCTGGCTCAGGACTATTCAGTATTCTGATTTTCACTTGTATCTCACTTGCAGCATCCTTTGGAAATGAGTAGCAGATGCCCAGTTTGGTGCAGGTCCTCTGATCATTGAGCACATATGCTCCTTTGTCATTCTGTCTCAATAATTGAAAGTACTGTCAGATGAGGAAACAAAACAAAACCCTGCTAAGATCCTAAGGAAAAGTTGTTTCTGCCTAATCTGCTGGATGATTTTTCAGTTTACAAACAGTTCCTCTGCACATTTATCATCTTCTGTCTAGGGGAAGTCTGTCAGTACTGGCAGCTCTTGGAATAGCTTCCTGAGTGCCTCAGCCCACTCACCATTTTTTCCTTTGCTACTGTATTGTATTTCATGTAGAGAATTTTTCAGTTAGTAATCTAACTTCTTGGTAATGAAGAATTTTTTTCTCACCTCCTTGACTTTATGGTGACATTCATGACATTCATATTTATAGTTATTGTCTGGCCATTTAGTTCTGTACTATTGAACAGAAAAATGGTGTTGGTGGAATTAGAAGGTTTTCTTTGGAGCTCTCTTTACCAAAATTCATGGTTGACATCTTTGTCAATTGCCAGACATGCATTTCCAGATTGGACCCAGTGAAACAAAAACTCAGGTTCTATAATGATACACGTTTTTATATATATGTGTATAAATATTTACTTCAGTATAAAGATATATTTCATTTAAGATTATTTCAGCTTTATCTTTCAAAACCACTAGAATTAAGTCCTTTACCCATTTGGATGTGTGCAGTCAAGAAAAAAAGCAAGATGTGGTGCAAGTTATTAAAAGGTTGCTTGTATCTGCTTTCATCATCCAGCATGGAAAATTTCTTGCAGCACCTATTAGAAAATACTTCGCAGCTGATTTTCCACAGCATGTCATACCATGTTGTTAGAGGAATAACTTGTGCCTTGTGTCACTCTTAGGCAGCACAGGCTGCAAAGGAATGATTTTTACAAAGGACAATAAAACAGAAGCTTTCTAAAGTCATTTAACATGTTAGGAACTGAGACACCAGTTTCTATTCCTGATTCAGTGGCAGATAATGCAGAGCAGGGTGAAACATGGATTAATAAATGTTAATTTACAAAGTTTTGACTTCAGGAATTTAACTCTTCTATCAAAGAGATTTGCAGAAGTTGCTAGTTAATGAGAAGTGATGGAACTTGAAGTGCTGTGTGAAAGAACTGTGGGAACAAAGAGACACAAACTCCAGTTGCAGAGTTGATAGCAGTTTTGGGAGATGAATTATGGGAACACAGAAGGTTTGATGTTTGAGAATATGAGATGAATATTTTTCTGGTAAAATTAATTGGTTCTGAAAGATTAGATAAATGAGATCTTTTAGAGCTTTCTTGAATCTGAAGAGAGCTGTTATCTACAAGGAAAAATGTGTGGTGATGATGGCTATTAGAAATTCTATTTTTGCAGTTCATTTTTTAAAATGTAGTCTCACAAAAAGGACCAAAGTGTGGGCTCATAACTTTGTTGTTCTGAATTATACATCATTTTGTGATATATAAATGTAATGGATAATCTTAAAAGCATCCCTATTCCTTTTTTTGAAGTGCATTCTGATCAGTTCTGGGTTGGATGTAGGGAGACACTTATTTTCAACTTCAAAAATAGTTGTATAGAAAAGGCAAGGACCATATCAGCTGGGATATGTTCTTATTTTACCTCTGCTGATACAACCGTCCTCAGGCTTTTAAGAGATTTATAACAAGACGCTTGAGAAATGCTATCAAAATATGCAGTGAAACAAGAATAATAATTACCATGAGAGCAACAGCGAAAAGGCTTGTTGCCAGTTCCACAGACATCAACTAATCAGAGTAATTTAAGTCTTGGACACATTTCAGAACGGCCATTTATATAACGACTCCAAGTGAACTGTCTAGCTTAGGAGCTCTTCGCTCTGTTGCTAATTTATCAGCTTTCATTCTGAGAAAAACAGAAGATGTTGTTAATAGTTTTAAAGAATTCTGTAGTAAATGCCACAGATGAAATGTAGAGCTTTTTATTAGCCAGAGCTGTGATTTTCTAACTAATGGAGGGATAGTTTTTGTTTCTCACCTATGTGTCATGCCTGACAGTAATAATAGCTGTGTTCCACATTCCTCTTGTTCAGAAAGTCCTTTCTGCAAAGTTCAGTGAATGGCCTCAAACAGCAGAGATGGTGTTGATGAAAAACACCCTTTCAATCATTCTGAAACATTCCCTAATTACATGCCTTATTCCACAGAACCTCTCATCTGAAATGTCTTTAGGCCCTCTCCACAGTGCAGTTAAGAGTATCCACACCAGAGTAGGATATGTTAATGAAATTACTGACCCATCCTTCAGGCCTTTGCTACAAGAAAGATCATTTGAAGCAATCAGTTTTGTTTGCATGAAGGATGGGTCCCACGAACAAGGTGATACCAGGGAGTGCAGCCCAACAGACTAGGGACTTTGAGCAAGAAACAAGCATAGCTTTGCCCAAAAAAGATGTCATGAATAGTTTTGTATTATGCACGTGTTAACTTTACGACCAAACAAATAATAGGCTTTTTTGGAATTCGTTGTGTAACTCATATGAACAGCTGCTTTGATAGCAAGTGGATTATCCGCAACAAGGAACAGCTACAATGCCGTGCTTATACATTAGAAACATTTTAGGCTTTTAAAGGCAAATATTATCTTAAGTTGTACAATAGCAAAGGTAGTACGGGCAAACTGTCATAACATTCCTTCAGCAATGAGAGGTTTATTGTATGACACCATTATATAAAGCAGGAACAATACTTGGGTGACAGGATGTCTGGGGGGAGGGGAAGAGTTCAGGATAAAATTGACGAGAAATAGGTATATTTTGTTCTGTAGCTATGGAATCTATAACACTGAAAAGAAAGCTGTAGAAAAGAGCAATTCCATGATATCAGCTGTGAAATACTTACTGAATTTGCAGATGAAGCAAAGGTGAGAGGATTTAAAGTATACTGGAGGGTTGTATTCGGGGTGATCATGACAAATGAGATCAGCATTCTGTAAGAAATAGCAGCCAATTCTATGTGAAATTGTGTAAAACTTGACTGCAACATTACAGGAGTGAGAAAGATGGGTGAGGAAGAGGATTCATGTTTGAAGTTCTAAAGGCTAAAATGGATGCTAAGAAGAAGAAAAAGAAGATAAGGCTCTCTAGTCTCTTCTGAGCTCATGCAGACTCAACAGAAATGATGCATCTGGGCTTGCATTGTACCCTTCAGGAGGGATGTAAGCCATCTAACTAGACCAAAGGAGAGAGCAAAGATGTTGGAAATGGTATTTACACGTCTGGAAAGTGGAGAGAAATGTTAAAGGGGCTTGGTTACTAAAATGGCATCAGACTGAACTGGACGACAAAATTATTTTTCAGGTGCTTAAAACATGGTTGCAAAGGGAAAGGCTTATGTTTTCTCTTCCTGTCCACTGTGGACAGGATAAACAGTGCAGGACTTGGGTGGCAGTAAGGTCAATCAGACTAGGGGAGCTAGAGAAACCCTTGTGACTGAATAGGCAGTTTAAGCTCTACATTAAATTGCTTAATGACATGGAAAGTCTCCCCTGGTAGAGATACTGAGAATGTATTAAGCAAATATCTGGCAAGAATATCTGGGGTTTAATTCAGTCTTCTTTCATGAAGCAGGATGTCATATTTCTTCTTCCTCAATTTCCTAAGCATTCTGTGAAATACATAAAAAGATACTCGCTTTGTCTTTCTCCAGAGAGTCATTTATGCTTTTCAAATCGTTTTAGTTTGTGACATTTTGGTTGATTTTAGTGCTGAATAACTACTGCCAAATCTTGACTGTTGTTGCTTAAATGGACCCTGTGACTGAGGCAGAGGAATCCATGACATCATCTCGACAGACCCAGAGCAAAGATTAGTTGGAACAGTTGAATTTGAGTTGCTATCCCAACAGCTGGGAGTGAAGTATGGGCCTTTCCTGTAGAATCTTGTGAGACAAAACTGGGCAACAGTTTTTATCTGTTTGTCTTTCCATTTTAAAATGTCAGCTACGACAGTCTGAGTCTATATGTGCTGTCGGAAGGGCCGTAGGGTAAAGCTGGGTTTCCCCTGAGTCAAGAAACTTTGCCAATGTCTTGCAGGAGGTCAAGGCTTTGTCTCCAGTCTTTATCTCCTCATGTAATAGTAAGACCTTTCTTCATTTGTATTCTTGCCTTCAGTGCTGTAGATGGAAGTCCAGGGACTTTATAAAACCTATGATTCATGGGAATTTTTCTTAAAAATAAAAACAAATAAATCAGAACTGGAGCAGTGTTACATGAATGGGCTCCTGAGAGCTGGCCAGACTAGGCAAACGCCTGGTGCTTATTTGTGATACGACTTAACTCTGGAACTCATGTTCAAAGATGCCAGACATGTTCATGCCTTTTCCTCAGAAGAGTAAATAATGGATATGTTTGTGAGCGTCCTTCCGATGTTCTGAATTCCAGGTTGTGTAATCACCCTAAGTTTCAAATTTGAGAATTAGAACACATATTGCAATTACTCCTCTGGGATAATTGTTGTTTTGTTGAACAAGAATTTTGTTGCTCTTGTTGCTCAGCCAATCCTGAAGTACTAATTCTTTAAATAATAAATAAAATAATTGAATTCATATTTTATTTTGCAAGTGTGGTACCTTGTATAACCCAAAAGAGTTTTCGTTGGACTCACATTCTGTGCTGTATTATTCAGCACCACTCTGGCTCTGAATTCAGACAGCTGCCCTGGCTCCCAACTTTTACCTGGCAAACATCCTCCCTCAGAAAGCCAGTGGAGGCTGGACAGAGTACCTGCAGATTATTACATATTGTATGTTCTAGATCCAGTTGTGTTTGGTTACATAAGAATTTGAGAGAATCCTAGTCTCCTATGAATTAGTAGATTTAAAATTTGTTTATTTTTGAGGGTCTGACTGATTCAGCATTTGATAGGTCTATCCTAAAGCTGAGAGATGGAGCAAACACCTTTATTTACAGATGCAGTTAACTTATTTTCTTAATTACTATTTCTTCTACTATTTGTTATAGTGTAGGGGTTTTTGTTTGCACATTGATAGTACTAAACAACCTTCAGAGAAAGCTTTTTCAAGTCCTTTCTAAATGTATTATTTTATGTTTTCATCTTTAATCATCCCTCAAACTCTTTTTATTCTCTATAATTTATTGAGGCCTTCTCAAGAGAAAAGAAACCAAATCAAACAAAAAACCAAAACAAATCCATTCTTCCTCCCTCAGAGACTGGTGGTTAATTATGTCATTAAGTTCATCTTTTGAAAATTAATCAGAGTTTGAATTCTTGTCAAGAAAAACTATAACCTAAGCAGATTTTTTTCTCTATACTATTCAAGACATCAGGAGAAAGGCATAGAGTAAAATCTCTATGCTGTGGTTATATCTGGCAACGTAGTGTAAAGCATCCAAGAAGTGTCTTGTCTTGTAGTTAGTGGGACAAAAATGAAGATATTAAAATATTGCTTGCCTTGGGGAGAGAACTTGGAATAAACTCTTTTTTGCAGGAGCTTGAATAGGACATGGCTTCTGAAAGCCTGAGCTGGTAAACCCAGCCCCACCACGTCTCGCTGTACTTCATCTTCACGCTTCAATATCTTCTCCTTCCCATTGTGCTATCCATTACAATAATTTCTTCAGACCAGACAGGGAGCATGTACTGAGGTATATTGCACTAATAGAGGTGGGTTGGGGTTTTTTTGTTTTACTTACTAACCAGTATTATTGTTTTAGATATATTAAAAAACCTGCATGTAGGTTCTTAGGCCTTTTCAGCTCACAGGTGATTTCAACCGAAAGCATATGATTATTTTACTTATTTTTTTTTTTTCCCTAATGGTGGTATGAATTCTTTTCAAAATCTTTGAAAGTCATTCTGTCTTTTTGGGAGTAGTCTGACAATAATGCCTGTCTAAACCAATCGGACTTGAAAGAAGCCTATTTGCATCCCCTATGGTGTATGGCAGTTTCCTGAAAAAGCTATATAAAACTGTGCTGTAATTTGCCAGGCCAAATTGCTCCAGTGTTTTCAGGCAGGAAAGGTGGCAATCTGGGAGCATCCTTTCAGATTTCAGTTTTGCCAGGTATATGATTATGAGGAGGTATGATGCTTCTGGGTGGAAAAAAATCAGTTTTCCACCAGAACTGTATTTAAATATAGTATTTACATAGCAAATCATTCAGTCCTCTCAGAAACACCTTTCGAAGGAAGATTCCTACTACTAATAGAAACCAAGCTTTGCATACATACAAACTTTATCTGCTTTGTGCATGAAAAGAGAAGTCTGTCTATATGAAAGCTGAGGTCTAAAATTCCCCTCTCTTTCTATCTCACTCTTCCTCGAATGTTTAATATTTACTCAGAAATTATACAGTATGAATTGGAAAAAACATACCTTTTTTGCATACAGAAAAGAACAAGTCTTTCACAATTTTCAGTTACTGAAAAATCTTCAAAATAGGCCTTTCTGAGGTTTGGAGAGGGAGGAAAAGTTATTTTATTTTACTCTTTCATCACCATTTCTTTGCAGTTGATAAATGATGGTCATTCTTTGCTGCTTCCCATGAATTATTACTTCTGCCCACAAGAGTGGATATAACACAGAAAAAGAAAAAATAATTTTCTTACCTGTAATTTTGCTTTCTCTCAGTATTGATTTAGTACTTAGCAAAGACTTTTTTTGTCCTAGAATGGTAATCTGTCTTACATTTGGTCTGGCATAGAATTCCTTGGAGTTTTTTTGTTTGTCTGAGTGAGGATCACATAAGGTAAAACTTTCACATATTTGCACCCTTTTGTGTTTCTTTTGCTTGGTTCAAAGCTGCTATTTATGCATAAGTTTTGTGTCTTCTGCTGTGAAGTTCTGATTCTAGGCAAGATCCAATGGTCAATCAGAGTATTGAAACTCAAATAACAGTTTTTATAAAGAGAAAGGAGAATTGCACAACCCACCCTCTCATCTAGGTCATTATTATAATGCTGGAATCTGCAAGCGGCAAAACCATAAGAGAAAACAAAAGATCAAAAAAAGAGAGAACCAATTTAGCTTTTCCAATATGAATATGCTATGAAGAAAATTATGCATCTCAACATTAGACATCTGAAGGATTTAGCAAGTATTAATGCCAACTCATTTTATGCCAAACTTGATACTGTTTCAATTTCATTGTTTGATAGCAATCTTCAAGGGGAGAAAAAAAATACAGCTCATAGCAGTGAGATTGTAGACAATAAAATAAAATAATGCAGTCAAATCATCTTATGTTTTCACTGAAAATCTTTCTGCCATTTTATTTCCATTTCATTTATCAATTTTTTTTTCACACTTGGGCTTTCAATACTAATGAAGTTTTGAACCAGGTTGAATAACTGATGCCTGTACCAGCTGCTAAGGCTTCCTACTTAACCTGTATTGCTATTTGGTTTTGTTTATTTGAACCTGTGAAGGCTTCTAATCTGATACCTGTTTCAGGGATAGAGAACATTTTGGAATGTGGAAGATTCTCCTTTTCATAATGGCTGGCAGGAAAATCTCTAGCTAAAATTTCTTAAACTGATGAGTAGCTTGATCTATATCCACGTTACATTTTGTTTTGAATAGCCTCTGAGGAAAAAATGGGAGAAAAAAGTGCAAAAGTTTCACTGTTAAAAGACTTTCTGGGTTTTGAGCATTTTTTCCCTTGTCTTTCTATTCATTTTCCCAGGGGCAAACTTAAATTATTTATTTTGAAGCCTCTTGCTTCATCCCCCATTAGATGTTTCTGCTAAAGTTGTATTGACATAAACATTTGCATAAATCCCAGTTCAAAGGAATACTTAACTGAGGGAGTTGTTAGAGAAACAGCTGCCAGGTGACATTCTGTCACTGCAAGGCTGGAGAGGCTGGCACACACCTAACAGTTTTCCCTTTCTGCCTGTTGTGTAGAGACAGCTGAGTTGGCCAAAATTTGCACTTCATATAGTGGAGAATGAAAGATTGGGCCAGATATTCTAGACAGCCTGAGTGTTGCTGACTCCTCATTAATTATTTAGCATGATTTTGCTCACTCACTGTGATCATTCTTCATACAAAAAAATCTGGAAGTTGTACAAATCTTGCTGGTGCACAGAAGCACCATAATATCCCTTTGCATATGAGCAAACAATGGGGGGAAATAAAGTTAATACAGTAATTTTCCAATGTTAGTGTAGGTTCTGTCTTATCAAAGTATATTACTGAGCATAGTCAGAAGCATTCTAATCACTTATATTTTGTTTCACCTTCAATTAAAAGAGTTAAATTAAAGTTTTATTGGTTTTTGGGTTTTTTTTAAGGAACAGCATTTAATTTTCATTATTGCTTCATGTCTCCTTACTCTCAATTTCAAAAAGTATGTGAGGGGATAGCAGAGGGGCTATAGGTTTTTCAGGGGTAAAGAGAGAAGAGGTGTTTTTCCCCCCCTCTCAACTCAAAAAGATGAAGAAGCATTATGTTTGGGTTTTGTGCATGTATTCCAGGGCCAGGAAAACATTCTGTTTTCACTGATGTAATGGTGGGAGTTGTCAGAGATAGACATCAGGCTTTTATTTTCTGTACACTGGTTAAATCCAGGAATATGATGGTACAAGAAACACAGCAATTGTTTTATTAGGTTTCATATTTTATAATATATATTTGCTATGTTCTGCAGGCAATGGCAACTTTGCCTAATACATGGAGCAAAGGGAAAGGATTTAGTATAGACCAAGATGATAATTGCCCAATAAAAGTTTCATTTGCAGCTAGGGCAGTGATTAATGCTTGACAGATGAAACAGAGGGAAAAAAAGAGAGAGAGTGTCCATCAATGCCTTTTAAAGGATAACAAGCCAATATGTTTGTTTTTCATTTTTCAATGCTCAGGATGATGGGAGGAGATACACAGCTGCTAGGTAATAATGTATATGTGGGTTATGTATGTCTTTGTCATGAATGACATTGTAAAAAATATAAATTAAATCTTTGGATGTAGTTTTGATAAAACAATGATAAAGGATGTATCATTCTGTCAAGACTATTTATACTTGTCCATTCATTCAAGGTAGGGTAAAAGATTTGGTTCTTAAATGCATAGTTAAGCATCTAAATTCATGCCATGAGTTTTGGTTTGCCTTTTTTAGCTTTTGCAAATCATGTTACGTGTCTGAATTTGACAATGTAAAGACAATGTGAGAGATAGCTGTAGGATATATCTGTTTCACAAGCAATGTGCTTGAAAACTAGAAAATTATCTTTCAAAAATGTACACCAGCTAAAATAGGGCTTCATCTGATAATGTTTAAAAATTAAATGTTGTATATATCTCTAAATCAAAGCCTTCACAGTGGTCTTAGCTCACTGAATTACGTGCTGGCTTCTTGGTTGTTTAAAGCAAGGTAATGACCAACAAAATGCTGAGCATTGCCGTCTTTTTCCACAGTAAGAGCAGTTGCTGACAAAAGCATCCGGGTTCCATTTAAGATTACATTTTAGCTGCTCCAGACATTTCTCAGAGCTGTCCCCTCTGTCTTCTAGGTGTCAGTGCTCCAACAGCTATCCTTCCACATGGGTGGCATGATGCAGAGTTTGGAAGGAACCTTGGCCGTAAAATGACAGCGATGTTCAGAGGCAAGAGAAAGAGTCATTATCTAGAGGAAAAATACCATGACATTAATTACCCCCAACGAAGCAGGATTTCTCCAAATGCAAACTCAACAGAATCTCGCTGTGCTTGAAATCCCTTAGGCCAATAAGAGAGATGAGCCAAGGCTTTGATTCTCATTTTCCATCTCTCATAATGAATGTAACAGCCCTGATGTGCATTGTTGGGCACCATACACTTCCCAGGGAGAAGTACTTTAGGACTTTTTCAGTCTCCTATTTATTTATTTATTTATTTATTTGACGGATTATTTAGTCTAGAATGGTGCCAGTTGGAAGGGACCATCAATGATTACCTAGTCCAACTGCCTGACCAATTCAGGCCTGGATACCGTGAAAGTATATTATTAAGGGCATTATTCAAATGCCTCTTAAATGTTGACAGGCTTAGGGCATTGGCCACCTCTCTAAAAATGCTGTTCCAGTGTTCAACCACCCTCTCAGTTAAGAAGTGCTTCCTAATATCCAGTTTCACTCAAAAAAAAAAAAATAAATGAAAGCTTTATGCCAGTCATCTAAAACAAGCAATATTCTAGTGGTGACTAGTTATCAGCAAAGCATTCTCTTTGTCTCAGTTGCAAGAAGGTATTTAACAACTGAAGCAACACTAAATCATGCTGTCATTTTTCTTAGAAACTGATCTAGATTTTGGCACTACATAAAAAAGGATAAGAATATATATATTGATAAAAAATAAAATATAATAATAAATTGTGTAAAAAAATTTCAAATGGGTCAGAAAAATGGTGTAAGGGTGGTAAAGACTTCATTTTTCAGAAATTTCATCTAGGAGCTCTGAGATAGTTGTGCTGGGAGAACTGTTTGGAGCAGCAGGCATTAGCAAGAGCTAATGAAAGGGAAAGGGAAAAGGAAATTATTCTTCTTGCAGTGTCCCTTGATTTTCGTTAGAAGAAAATAATTAGCAATGAGGGTAGTAGAAATGATAGGAATAGGCAAGCTAGATAATTACATGCAGGTAAGGATTTTTTGAGAGGCCTACTGACTAGAATACCTTCTTTAGTGAATATTGCCTTGGTGAAATCTGGGGAATATAAATTCAGCAACTTTTAGTGTTTAAGCAAAACTCCAAATGAGAAGGTGTGGGTTCTAATTTTGCTCTTGAAGACTTGGACACTATTCCTTAATTTTGCAAATCATAGTTAGGATCCTTTAATTTCATGAACAATCTGTCAGTTTTCCTTAGTTTGAGTACTCAACTGTGGAGACAGACAAAATTCTTTATTGTCTTATTTCATGGTGGTGGGTGTTTGGTGTTCTCCTTACCTGACCTGTGATATGATCGGGACAAAAGCAGAGGGTTCTAAGTTATCTGGGGTGCCTATAATAATCAGTTGCATATCTGTGCAAAAATCAAAAGCCTTTTATCTGGAATATGATACTTCTGTAGGTCCAGCTCATGGAGAGATTTATCTGGCTAAAACTGTAGTCATTCAAAATGCCAATCTGTTTTGCATTAACATCTTCTTGAATTCTCTGAAGTTAGCAGCAGGTTTGTCCAGGAAAAAAAAAATCAGAATCAGACGGGAGAGCCACCTTCTGTCCTTGACTTTTGTTGTTGAGTATCTTTTTATATTAATGATAGTGATGTCAACTGGGGCCATTGTTTGCTGCAGAGAGTCCCAAGCTGTGAAAAATAGCAAGTACCCTACTCAAATTTAATTGTATTTTTCTTTTGAAGTAGGTAAGGAGATGATCAATATGCATTGGAGAGTATATAACACAGTACAATAGTACTTTCTGAAAGGTCAGTGTTTTATATTTTCACCATGTTTTCAAGTTCTTCACAAATCAGCATAACTGTTGATAGTCAGACCTAATAATCAAAAAAACGCTAGTGCAGAGAAAAAATTGATTGATCTCATTTAGAGGAGAGAGAATTTTTCTTGAAAATAAGGAAACTAATGAGAAAATACCTTTTTTCCCCCCTCTTTTTTGTATGCATTAGGTAATTATTACCTTATTAAAAAACTTTTTCAGCTAGAAAATTTTTAGAAGTCACATTTCACATAAGAAATGGCAGTTTCTCCGGCATAGCTTGGAATGCCCTTTGGGTATTTTCTAGTTCAGGCATACTGCCTTAAGCTTACAGTCAAGCTTATTTTTCAAAAAGATTGATAGCTGGGAATTGTTGGGAGACTGCTTTCCCTCTTCTTTACCAGTATAAGGTACAAAATCACCTGCTGTTTAGAAAAATTTCCCATAAAGTACCTTTGGAAATCTAGATGAATAGTGAGCAGGGAAGAAAAGCGAGGATTTTACATTGTGCATATATCAAGGCTTTTTCTGTCTTAATAAAATCATAAATATACTGGGTCATTTCCATAGCATGTGAACTTGAGACCTGACTGCTAGGTCTATTTGTACATCTCAGTCAAAGACTTTGTGCTCTTCAGGATCTTTATTTTATCACGTGTGTCACGGTAATAAATACTATTAATAAAAATTATTCCGATTACAAAGAAAAGATTTTCTGAAACTTTAGGTATTGCTGCTGTTAGTACAATACTGTGTTCTGAGAAGCTAGCCACGGAGCAGTAGTAAAGTGGCATTCTGTAGCTTTTCAGCCTTAGCTGTAAAGCTCCTCGCTTGTACCTGGGAAGCCTGAACACTGTGCTCCAAATCTAATTAGGTTTTTGGTTCGTCATCTTTTTAAGTAACATATTGCCTTCTGGGAGGTCCAGGTATTATTTAAATCTTGGCCCAATTTTCACAAAGTTCTTTGCAGGGAACTTTCTACCCCGTTTTGTGGGATTCATTTTGCACGGGTGCCAGCATCAGCCCCGAGGCTGCCCTGCTCTCACGGGTATCTCTCCCTGAGTTCTCGGTGGAGCAGGGCAAGCCTGTCTGCACCTCCTGTGTCTGCCTTTTAGAAAGTGGGATGTAAGCACACCTTTAAAAACGGTGTTGTCTACTCTTCTGGTTTTAGATATTTTGGTAGAGAAAGCAAAAAGCAAAACCGAATGTAGCCTGTTTGGAAGCCTTTGCTATAGGGAGCATTGTTGGTTAGTGTAATGGAAGTGAGATTTGGTTGGTACATTTATGGATTTGCCTTTAACTCAGAAAGCAGGCAGTTTATTATTATTTGGCTAATAAGGCAAATACATTCCTATGTTAAATTGATGGGTAGGAGTGCATTTAGACCGGATGGTAAGGGTATTTTGATAATGTGGGAGACTCATGAGGTTAATCTGTTCTGACACCAATGATTTTGATTGCTATTTCCGTGGCTACTGTGGTATGATTTATGTGGCAGTAATGTAAAGGACATTCTATTTCTTTTTGCCAATAGAGTCGCAAGTACACTGTAGGAAAGGTAAAGACTTCTAAAGTATATGAAAATAATTATAAAGAAATTGTTCAGGAATGTCCTCCAAGTGCTATCTGTTAGCTCAGTTTGCCAAGACAAAGAATTTCTGGATATGAAGAGGATAAATAATAACTGCTAGAAAATATTTTATTTTATAATTAGGGAAAAATTTATCTATTTTATTTTTGCTGGAAAAATAAAAACCACATTATTTGGTAAACATGTTAGTAAGGCCAGTCAGAGATAGACTTGGCAAAAGTCATCTGCACCTTGGTTAAAGAAAAATTTGGCTATCAGCAGTTGATAAATAACTGACTTGCAGAAGGTAATGTTCATTCCAACTGGTAAATTACAAGCTTTACAATTAGACCTGTGGTACAGCATTATAGAAAAAAGCATATAAACTGAGAAAGGCATAAATGCATAGTTCATGTGTTTCCAAGGCAACAAGTAATTGTTACTGCTACATTTGGGCTTACAGCTAGGTTAAAAAGCAGAAATTGTAAACAAAAGGTGAATTAATCAGCATTTCTGCCAATTTTGGGTATTCAGTGGGCCAACAAATCTACAAGGGGGAAGATGAAACAATAGATAATTTCTTGGGGGTTTTTATATATGCATTTTCCACTTCTATATGTGGTATGAGAAATGTTACAAAAGGCAGAATTGTTGCTGTCATTGATTTCTTGATCAGCTGCTGCCAGCATGTGACAGCTAAGAAAGAGTAGAAGTTGAAGGATATATCTTGCCCACAGGTTTCTTCCCAGCAGTGAGGCAGAGTTCTTAGAACAAGATTAAAAGTAGAAATATCTAGATGCTGTGAAAAAGAATAGAAATGTCAACTGTTGAATCAGATAGATTCCATGTACCTTCATTTTTTAAAATTTCAGTTTCACTGAACTCACCCAGGAAATAGTTACAAAAAAAACCCAAACAAACAAAAAAAACCCCAAAACAACCAAAAAACTCAACCACTGAAAAAACTGAATTCCTCTGGTAAGACTTCAAACTATATGTTCTGCCACATCTATGGGACAGTTGGGATGTTTAGAAGAAAGAATTCATGATCTTCTGAGCCGGTTTGAAAACGAAGAGGTGCTATGTTGTTCTAGTCTTTTGAGGAGTGATTTTGACTAGAATCTGACTCCTAGTTTATTCAGTTTAGGTGAAGTCCTGACAAGTTTGGAGAGATATGGAGAAGAGGGATAAATTCCTGGAAATTTTTTTTCTCAGACAAACAGGTTGAACAAGTTGTGAATGTGGAAGAGTCTGGAGAGCTGAACGGACTGTCCAGTTTCATGGAAAGCCGTGCTGGTTCCCTTGGGCCTTCTTGGTTGCACAGTGCAGCAGAAAGAAAAAGTACCTCTGAAATAATGGCAGGGCATCATTAAACCAGTTAATAGGTCTTGCTAACCTCTGCCTCCAGTGTGTTCCCCTGAGAAGGGTGGTTGGAACCACTAGTTCAGGGATTGCTCTTCTTAGGTGAGTTGTCAACACAAGTAATAACACTCCTTGCAGTTGCACGTATGCTCAGCCAGGGAGCTTCTAGGTCTCTCTGACCTCTGCTCTGCTGCACAGGGGCCACAGGCTCTCTGAGGGACTTGCAGAAGTTTTAAGAGGATAAACATGAAGTAGAGTTAAAAACAAGAATAGGAAACTGCAGGGAACAAGTGTGAACCTTCTAAATAACAAAATGGTTGCAAGCCTTTCCTTTTCTCTGCACAAACTTGCTCACAAACACATATATGCCTTGTGGCTAACTCCATCACTTCAAAGCTATTACCTGTAAATTTTTTCCACAAAGATACTTAGTTTCTTTGTTCTATACTTTGTGAGGAAAAATCTGGGACTGTCGTACAAGACACCCCAAAACTGGCCCTTCCTATAGGAAGTAGACTGGAAGAATCCAGGCTTTCTGAAGTTGATAACAGAATATTGAAGATAGGACATATTGAGAGCCACAGAAGTCTATCTTAAAAAAATCTGTTGCCATCCTGGGCTATGTACTTCTTCCTTTGCCTCCTCAGTGGATCCTGAAAGAAGATGAAAAAATGCAGCCACAGTATTGTGTGGGCAATAGTAGAAGGAAAACCGAGAAATAATTGTCAATGCACTGTGCTAGCAATGCTGCAGATGGGATTAAGATGGTGAGAGTTGTCAAGGAAGTGCATTTTTTGATGCGTTTGGAAATAATGTGGAAAATGCATAAGAAACAATGTATGTTTGTTTTTTGGCAGCTGTGATTTGCAATTCAAAGTGTTTGAAGTGGAGACTTCTTAGCCAAACTAAATAGTGGAAAAGAAATGAAATGAGCACAGAAAAAAAAATCAATAAATTCAGTAACTGCAGAGAGAGGCACATATAATTAGTGCATATCCACCATGTGAACTTGACTCTGCATGGACAGCTGAAGCTGGCACAAGAGATTTTGGGGAGCACTCTGGTGTCAGGCATCCTGTTAATTCCCTTAGATTAATTTTTTCACCTTCTGCACTTTCATTGACCATATCATTTGCTCCATCTGGCCAAGTCTGCACTGCTGAGTTTGGAGACTCTGAGCATGCTTTTGTTTTGCTTTTTCCTTTGTACTTCACAGTTTAGTGGCTTACTGCCAAATGCTAAACCTAGAGGCAGAAAAATATGGATATTAACATGGCATAGACTGTGAAAATCAAAATCCATGACTACTTTGTGGAATCTACATTAACATATTCAGAAGAATATGATAAATATTCTATGATTTTTGGAAATGATTGCTTTTTTCTATTTACCTTTCTGTATGTACTTTCTTCTCATTGACATCAATAGAAATTATGCCTGTGGATCTATGAATAGGGGAAGACTATGCCAGAACTTTACTGGCTAAATTACGCAACTGATTATCTTGTTGAAAACTTCTTGTTTTAAAGTTAGCACTCATCAGCCATCTTGAGTTGTAGACTAAGACATATGTGTCCATTAATGCAATTATAATGGTAAAAGAGTTTTACAGAAGTGTCATTCCTCGATCCCAGTGTTAGATGCACTTCAGATTGCTTCTGGCCCTACAATACCCAAGGAAACCTTTACATGGCCACAAGTTGCTCAGCATTTGATTCAGAAAGGCAAGAGGAGGATAAAG
The DNA here is from genome assembly GCA_013397915.1 of Daphoenositta chrysoptera. Classification (NCBI taxonomy): domain Eukaryota; kingdom Metazoa; phylum Chordata; class Aves; order Passeriformes; genus Daphoenositta; species Daphoenositta chrysoptera. Next base: position 415,004 of record VZRO01000324.1, on the reverse strand, counting down.
TTTGTGTATATCTCAAAGGCAAGAAGCAGTTACATGTTTGATGCTGCATCATGGGGTGCTGGGGACACAGCTGTTTGGGCAAGTTGCTGTGCTTTGTGTAACCCTGCAAACCTGGTCTCAGCAGATCACTCTTGATAGTCCCATTTCTTTTTTGTGAGTGATTGCTTGTATTGCCAACCATACACCAGGAACACAAAAAGATACCTGGAAGGTACCTGCTTTGTAAGCAGCACAAGAGAACTATTTGGTTTGGAAGCCACATCTCTGCTGTGTGCTCTGTTAAAGCACTTGTTGAAATAGCAGTGAGTAATAGGATTGAAGCATTGCAATATGAATTCTTATTTCCAGTATTGCAAAATGCAAAAGGATGTAGTTATTATAATCCCATGGCATTTCTTGTTTTTGTATCGCATTTCTTGTTATTGTGTATAAAATGGAAAAAGTTTGTTTTTAAAGATATTGCCACATTTTGCAATCAGATCATTTCAATGTGAAAAGGAGATAAAAACATTATTATTATTGCTTAATTTGCCACAGTATTTGGTAGAAATTGCTAAATCTGTCAGGGAGTGTTGTCCACCTACAGCTTAGCTTAGTCATGGATATTTCTTGCACAACACAGCACAAAATATGATCAAGGAAACACCTGACCTAAAACTATGGCTTTACTTTCTTGCTTTGGGACTGTGTGTGACTATTCTTGAAGGCAGAGAATAGTCCAGACTGCTTTAGATTGTTTTTAGCTTCTCATTTGTAGAAGAGTCTTGTTCTGACTTTAGTCCTTGTGAGCATCTTAGTAGACTCATTGTTTTAATTAGGCTTTCTTATCTGAATAGCAATTATTTCTGTGAATAAGCATTTGTGGTAGTGAGCTCTTAATCACTTGTGCAATTCCAAAGTGTTAATAATGCACAGCATGTTCTGCATGCAGGCACACTGACATTTGCCCTTAGCTTCACTGTGAAACTCCTCCTCTGCCAGTGGGAGAGACGATGTCCTCGCTTCTGTGACTTCATTTACACATTTTATATTTCAGAGATGTCTAAAGTGATGTGTAATCATAACAAACATTTGTGGAAGCCCTCCCTGTATTGAAAGGATTGCTTTGAAATGTTAATCATTGAAAAAAGCAAAACTGGCCTTTGGATTTCTCCAGCATCATGTAGGAGTCGTGTCTCTGCATCCTTTTTGTTTCCCATCAATTCTCTGATTGCTTGGCTGGATGGAAGCTTTGAATGAGTGTAATCTGTGGACAATAACAAGTCCAGCTGCAAATTTAAAGTTTCTGGTTTGCACTCATGTCCGGCCTGCTGTCTGCTCAGCTTCTTCTTTCAATATTGCTCTCTGTGGAATTGTGTTGCTCACAGTTTGTTGGTAAATATATGGGATGATCGATGGTCTTACTTGTGGCTTTTATAATTATATGACAACTCATTTAGGAGTAGGGATAGTTCAGATCTCTCAAACAGATGTATTGAGCTATGAGAATACTACCAGTCAGTGATAAATTTAAGGCATTAGGAGAATATTTAATTAACGAATCTAGTAACTCTGAACATTCAGATTATAATTAAGAATGTCCAATAAGTGATTGTTCACAGTATGAAATTTTATTGCTCCAGTTGTGATAAGTGCAGGGAAACCTGACCTATTAATAAAAGATTACATTTCTGTCTACTTTGGAAGACAGAAGTGCTTTTTTCCTCCATCCTGACTCCAGGGTTCTCTGTGTTCTTACATTTTCAGCAGCCTGACATGGCTCTGGTTTACTCCAAAGAGAAAGTGCTAGAATTTAATAATCTTCCTTTGATTTTATCCCCTCTGTATTTGTAGTAGCACTGATTTTTACATTTTTTTATGTGAAGAGGAGTCAAATTCTCTGAAGGTGGTGAGGGAAAAGATGAGCAAAAATGCTGCTCTGTGGATGTCCTCAAGTCGTTGCACAAGATGCCCCACTGCATTGTAGCAAATACCAAAACTTGGCCATATTCCAGTGAGGCAGTGAGGGGGAGATCGACATGTCTTCAAAAGCAATGCTGTAAAGAGGTGAATTGCTTTTCTCTCCTTTGTTGTTTTTTTTTTAATATATCTACTCATCTACTGATACACTAGACAATGAAGACCCAGTAAAGTAGAGATTTTTAACAATGTAAATTTATGGGCTACTATGTTTTTCTAATGACTGCTGAATGATTTTGCAACTGATCCTATTTTATTTGTTTTCTTTTTCTTTTAATTACCTATTGAGAGCCACTTGGATGGAGTTCATAGAGCTTCAGACCCACAAACCACAAATTACAAACTAATTCTATTCAGTTAATTAGCTGAGCCAGAACTACCATAAAGTGTCTACATGGAGCTGGGTTCTTAATACTTTTTCAGGAGAGATGGAAAAAAGCATGGTAAAAAATTCATAACCTAATAGTAAATTGTATAATATTTTCTCTGGAATAATTTATAAACACCTAAGAGTGTGTTTTTGTATCCAGTCTACCTCTAGTTGTGTAGTTATCTTAGCAGACTAATCAACATTCTCATGTTCTTAGAGAGTCGTCCTTTATTAGTTTACAAGTTGAGATGACACACATCTCAAATATTTTATTGCAGAGGTTTGAGGCTAAAGAACATTTGGTTTGTTGACCAGCTAAGAAGTCAAAATCTGGCATAAAGATTTCAACAGTATTGGCTTCCATATTTCTCTTAACATACTAGTAATCTCTAGGGGTTTAGAAAAAGAGAAGTTTATATTTTCAGTCTGAGCTGCCATTGTCTTACGGTAAGGAGTAAACCCCTTTTGCTCCCAACACAGAACGTGGCACGTGGAGTTCAGCTGTGCTTTTCATCTGGGATTGTCAAGTCAGCTGCTGCTGGATACAGCTACATGTGTGCTCCTATGCTCATCTGACAAGCCACGCTTAGCGAGCAATATATATGACTTAAAGATTAAAATCTCACCTTAATGTCTGTCCAGTAATATCTTTAAAGTAAAAAGGGGGTTAATAAACACTATTAAAAAGTAATTGCTAAAAAATTACTGAAGAGATAAACATAGGTAAGGAGGAGCACTTCTGTAACAGACAATGGTAAAATTCCCATGCTCTTTGCGTATGTAAGTGCAACTTGATTCATAGCAGGCATCACTACTTGTTTACTGAGGAGCACATGCTTTTTTCTGCCTAAGGTGAGCAATCAGTTTATGGCAAAGCATTTAAAGTTTGGAGCACGTCGCTTCTCTGTTTTATGCTGTTCATAGGCTTCTCAGAGTGAGTGTACAGTTCAGGGACTGCCATAGGGCAGCACAAATCACTTTAACTGAAATGTATAAAATGTGGTAAAATGTATAAAAAATATCATTTAATACTGAGAAAGAAGTAGTGTCAAGGGATAAAATGGTGAACATCATTGCATCTTTCATACCAATGAAAGAAAACCTAAGCAGTTGGTTGTACCAGGGCTTGCTCTGGTCACACACAAAACCAGGGCAGCTAAATGACAGCAGCATCCAAACAGCATAGCTGTGCTCTCCCGTCGGCCCATCCCACGGGCAACGAGGTCCTGGAGATCTGCTGCACCACACAATAGGCAGTGGGAGGGCAAAGCCCACTTCCCTGTGGTTGTTGCCCTTTCTCCCAGTCATCCAAGCTGAGCCCTTTGGCTCCAGAAACAGGCTTTTTATTACTGATATGGCAAAACTGAGTTTTGCCTTTGTTGAGAGGAAGCCTTGCTATGTCCCTGAAGCCACTGTGGGAACCAGTATCACGACAGCATGGCACCAAATCTGTGACTGGTGTATAGCTCAGGTTACTCGAACACCTCTAGAAATGATATATGACTTTATGATATTTTACCTTTCCCTTGTTTCTACGACATACATACTGAGCTTTAAGGTAGGAAGGAACAGGTGGCCTTGACCGTGCCTAGGAGTCAGAACACCTCTGGAGATGTACTTAGTTGTGTGTGCAGGCGAACATGTATGACTTGGGTGAAAGGGAGACACTTTTCCTCCTTAGCCAAAGTTGTGGTTGTGCAGTTCTGTGGCTCTCACACATTCTTGTCCTTCATTCTCTACCAAAAGCATAGGCTGTACAGGATTCTATCAAATGGGAACTTATCATGCACACTATTACTAGAGATCCATCAGAGACAGATTTATGTATGGTCTGTTAATTTTATATGCAAGACATTCTCTCCAGTCAAAACAGGACTTGGGGGTTTCTTTTGAGGGTTTTTTTTTTTTTTTTTTGTGTGTGTGTTGGTTTATTTTTTTAATGTGCAGAGAGCAGTAATGACATTTTGTATGTCCAGTGTATCAGACTGCGTTTTAGAGAAACTGTGATGTCTAGATTTTTGCCTGATTCTAAAATCTTGCAGCAATAGGTTCTGTATTACAGGCTAAAGTTAGAGTCAACAAAAGGGATATGGGGCAGGACCATAAGACCAGGAGGAGGAGAGAAAGGTGGCTCTGGTGACAGTAACCTGAAAATTCTGTTGGGTGGTCTTGTCAGGTCAGGCTGTGGGCCATGGAAGTATCTGCCTCCTCAGCCTCTTGTGTCACCTCGCTCTGGAAACAGCGTAGGAGAGGTCCTGCATTAAATAATGTACGAGCTCTGTGCAGTCACTGAAGATGAGTTGTCTGTCATAAATAGTTTAACTGTGTATTCAGAAATTAAGCATACTCAGGAATTAGATACGTTTGTACTGGCTTTTCCTGCCTTCCAAGAGCCATTCTTTATGAAGGTTTATTAGCAATTAGTTTATTTTGGAAGAAAAAGAAGGAAAAGGTGAAAGGAGGCTGACGGAAGTGGGATTGTTGAATTCTAAGAAAAAAGTTTAAGGGGCGACCTCACAGCTGTCTGCAGCTAAAAATGAAAGGTGATAGGTGATAGTAGCAATGGACATAGGTTTCAACAAAAGAAATCTAGTTAAGTTTTAGGAAAAAAAAGATCAGTCATGGTTTGAGAGAAGGATTAGACCACAAAACCCTCAGAGGTAATTAATCTCTAAATAACAATTCTAGGGGTTTTTTTGACGTTATGTCATATACTGATGACCCGTTATATCTCTATAAAAAAATCACATTGGCTGCTATTTATTTGCTAATAAAACATAATTCTTTTTAGTCTCTTATCCTTTCTGCTGATTTTGGTGATTGGTATTTGTCTTTTTAAAATAAAGAAAAAAGAAAAGGTATGTTTTTTCCTGCTGTACCAATCCCATAATTGTATCTTCTCACACTATAAACAAATCATGATTAGGCACAGATAAATTCTTCTGTACTGCAAGTCCACCAACTTCAATGTTACATAATATTCATCTGCCAGGATTATTAGATTGCACGCATGTGGCTCACTGAGTTATGGTTGTTGACGGAGTTTGTCTGACAAATGTCCTGGCCACTCTCCACATTCTTCCTGTTCTGAAAAACAGAGGACATGAGTCTGCAAGTATGCTGAGCTAATTGCTTTCGTAACCTTTACATTTATTTTCATCTCTTTATTTTGGAAAGATATGAGCAAACTGAAGTTTGTGTTTTTGCTGACAGACTTATTTATGCTAAAATCCAAATATAAAATATTCAAGGCTTCCTTTCTTCTATTTTTTTCTCCCCAAAATTACTTGGAAGAAATATGGCACAAATTTTGGAAGAAATAAGTAAAATTGAATTTGAGAGCTTAAATGGATAAATGACTTTTCTCAATACCAACCTGAAAACTCAGCTGTGTTAAATCTTTGACTCAAATGTGATCTTAATTTAAAAAGGAAGAACAGAAAACATGGAAAGAGAAAAACAAATTTTTGGCAGGAACATGACTAGACAGTCACTGGGGTAGAAAAAAAATGGGAGTTCACTGTCTTCAAAGTATGTAATGATCTCACAAATGTCATTAATTTCTTCACGGAGAAGTTGACTCTGCACAGAGGTTAGGACTGCTCTGGAAGACTCCCCATAGAATAATGAATAACCTATTTGAGGAAATTTGTGCGTGTGTGGGCTACAAAAAGGGTAAAAAGGTTCAGATTCATGTGCTGTTCAGGACAGTTGCTTTGTTGGGAACTAAGTTCTGTCTTAGAGCCCACACAGACATTTTTCCTGCTATGCAGAGAGCAGGGAGGGTTTTGATACCACACAAACCCTGATTGCTTTTGCTCCCTGCACGAGTCTGAGTGTGCAGAAAGGTCTTATACTGCCTGTGATCAAAAGTAAATTCTGAAAACAAGAAGGCCTCATAGAGTAAAATTTGTGGCATTGAATCAGGCCAGTGTTCATTTTTTCTAGATTTTAAGCCTTTTTGGTGTTTAGTACCAGCTGCTTCAAATGTGAAACCCATTATGATGCACCTTACAGACCTGTTTTTTCTAATGTTAAAATTTGATGAGGTTGCTTTGTTTGGATTTTTTTTCCCTAAATCACATCTCATTCATTACTTTTTACTTCTTTAGTGCCTATTTTAATATGTTGTTTTAATGCCTGAAATACCTATGCTCTGCTTGAAAAAAAAAAGGAGAACGAAAAAATAAAACCTATCGATCTATATTTTGGTTTGTATATGTTATGTATATGTTGTGTTCTCTTGGAAAATAAAAGTGAAAGTATACCTTGCTGATTAGTAGCTGTTCTGCAATAATAATTTTTACAATATATACGTGCCTGTTTCTGCCAAAAGAAATATGCTTTAGGATACAACATAAGATCCTAAAAATAGGTGAATGAAAATGTGAAAGCAAGTGTTTCAAGATCCCACTGTGACAGGCTGTTCTAAACTCTGTAGGATTTTGGGGGGTTTGTTTTTAAACTCTCATCTGTGAAGTCCTTTGTTGTAAGATTCCTGTATTGATCTCTCCTTTCTTTTACTAAAATGTATTCTCCTATTCACTTTGCTGCTGCATATAGGTTAGACTTCATCACTGAGTCTTTGTGAGACCTGGATTATTTTACATTAGGAAATTATTGGAAAAACTGTAAAAATGAGATATAGTCATAACTGTCCCTTATAGTTTAGTTTACCTTATCATGTCTTTGTTTATGTCTTTCATCTGAGTTCCATATTTATATATTTTGCATTCTGATCTGAGAGGTGCAGAGAATCTGTCTCTTCCAATAAGGTTTTACAATTACCTGTAGTCCTAATTAAAATAATTTTTCATGTTGGCACTCTTTTTAGACTATACTAAAACTATCCTGGAGGCTAAATTAATATTTATTTTAATGCTAAAGAAAGCTTTCCTATCTTTGCCCTTTATTTCCTGCCTCTTAGCTATCATCACACTTTTTGGAAGGAAGCTTCTATGAGCAGCAAATGTGTTGAAAGGAATTGAAAGGATTTATACAAGGGTGTAAGAACAAAATACTTTGAATTGCTTTTTGGTAGGAAAGAAAAAGAGGTAGCTTTCTATAACCACAGTTAGACGGCTCTGACAGGGTATATGTCATTTTGAAATAGAGTTAAAGCTGAAACTGCTATAGGCATAAAACAAACAAGGCATTTGGGGGTCTAACATTACTTCAGCCCTGCCTATGCTCTTTCATGTCTAATTGCTTAATTACAGTTTACTGTACATTTTAATGACATAGACTCTGAATCACTCAAGCTAAAGCAATGTATGATGCTGTGGTGCTCCCTGCATTTTTCCAGTCTAAGTGGAATTCATTAATGTGCCTAGTCAAGCAAATGAAATGATCTTTTGTGCCATTTGCTCTTGTTTCTTCCTGGTTTTCTCAACTCACTGCCATCTTTGTGGGGGTTAACAGCTTTGCAATGGAAGGGATAACAAGTGAGTAATGAGTTACTTTTTTTTTTGTGGTATTGAAAACAGCAATAATATTGATTCACAATACAGATTAATTCAGCATTTAGCAGAAAACAGCAGATTTCCATTTTTCAAATACAGATCCCTGATTTGTTAACTGTTGATTTATCTTGGTCACTGAAGCATGTTACAGTCTTAACACACTATTGAACTTCCAGATAGTCCTTCAGGGCAGCGTTAAAACCTTGTTGATGTTCAACAAATTATTTCACCATTAATTAAACTGTAAATCAGTAAGTCAGTTCCTACCACCTTTCAGCTTATTTCCTTTTCCTTTTTTTCTTTTTCCTATTCATTTTTTTCTCTTTCCTCCTTTTCCCTTTTCCCCTCTTTCTTTTTCATGAAACAGAACACAAAAACTACACAGCTGTTTTGAAATTTGCATGCTTTTGTTTGTAGTGAACCCATGATTTCAATATAGATTATTTATTACTAGAGCCAAGCAGCTACATGAGTGGTAGGGAAGTATTTTTTTAGCCTGCTAATGAACTCACCAGTTTTTGGTATACTGTGATAAATCATGATGGCTGCATGGCATATTACAAATGAGAGTTACAATCAGATTTCTCTTTTTCTGGGTTCTAGTAATTTTTAAAGTGCTTTGTTTGAGGCCATCATAGAGTTCAAATTAAAGCTTGGCTGTTTTCAGAGTGATAAATATTTTATTGACATTCATTAAAAGTGTCAGCAGCTGTTTTGGATGATACACTTCAGAGAGAAAAAGTAGCTGATTCTTTCTTCCTCCTCAGTCCATCAGGTGTACCCTAATCAAGGGCGGAAGGGAGCATAAAAAACAACAACCTCATTGAAATCAGGCTCAAGAGGTAAAGTGTTTCAAACAAATCAGTAGTAAAACTACATTTGACTTCTATGGGACCCATCTGGGACCTGTAAAAAATGCAAAATTCCTTTCCTGAGTTTTCTTCAGAGGTGATGGATGGTTTGTTCAGTGGAGCCAGTTCCAGAGAAGATCATGTTCCTTGCTCTTCCCTGGGAATTGCCTAAGACTTGTAGGCAGCAATTGCCTAAGACTTGTATGCAGCATTAGATCGTGCTGTCTGCATTAGCTACTTACTCCTCCAAAACAGTAGGTGGAGGACTGGGACTCTGCTCAAGTCCCAGAGAAAAGCAGAGGGTCAGAGCCTGAAGAACAGAGCAGTAAGTGGGGCAAGGCTGCTGTCTGAACCTGGGTCTAGTCATAGGAGCAATGTGCCACCACAATACTTCTAGTAATGGGTAATGGTTTGGTTAGTTCTTGTTCACATTAGTATTTGCACTTGTGTACAGCTGTTCTGTACTTTATAGACTCTTATCCCATTGCTATCAGGCCATGGGGAACGGAATATGGGTTTGCACAGTGTTTATCTCCTTATCCTCTTCCAAGGGGTGGTGAGGGAACGTACCCATGTGACTGCAGTGCACTTGTTCTCACATGGATGTTTTACCATGGAGATTTCATGGTGATAGCATCTTGCCTCACTACACAGAATATACAGCCCTGTGAGGAAAAGGGGAAAAGCAACAGAAAAGCGGCCTGTGCAGGGAGCAGTTAGCCAGGAGGTGGTGGTCACTGTCATTGTCCTTCATGCTGCTTTGAGCCAGGCTCTCGGAGTTGCTCACCTGGAGACCACATCTACTCTAACAGTAACTTTATATTTGCTGCGCCGGTGTTTTTGACCTACAGTCTTGTAATACTGAGCCTCCTTATTTTATTTCCTTAGAAGCAGGACATGGGTTATGAAAAGGAGATACAGAAAATAGAGGCTTAAGTTGGTGTCACAGGTGCAAATGAGAATCTTTGCCTGTTGTCAACCTTAAATTGTTGGTAGAAATCCAATTGTTGGTAGAAAGACCAATTTTTAAAAAGGTGTTTTCTTCCTTACCTAGACAAATTTTTATTTTTGCAGCTTCTTCACCATAAGAATCATTTTTCAGTGCTGTCCCTATTTTTCTCTGAGGCCAATTGTCAAGTGCAAAAATGAACAATTTTTTCACTTTGAAAAGTATACAAACTTTTGGAACTGGAGTGGAAAATGAGTGCCCCTGATCCCTGATATCTCCTTGCATCCCCCCTGTCACTGACTGTGCCAGAGGAGCCCAGGCTTGTGCTTTCCTTTGCCTGTGATGTGCTCCCAGCTCCAACCTAGAGGTGTGCCTACCCACTCCTCTCCATTTCTTATAAGCAGAGGTAACTTATACCTATGATAAGTTAGGAGTTTTCATTTCTATTTAAACTTTCAGACACTCACATGAGTAAAAATGAAACAGGATAATCATTCTCAATTTCCATTTTTAGGTATAGTGGTTATTTACCTTGTACATCAGTGAAACAGATTAGGATTTCCAGCATGCAGTACAAATAAAATTTAAAAGCCTAAGTCCCATTAGTGCAATTGGTGTGGTTGGTTTTCTCCACACTGAAAATACATCTATTGCATTAATCTCAGATCCACTTAATTGCTGCTTTACAATTGAATTTTTCTCATTGATCAAACTCTAGTTCTGCCTACCACAGTGAAATGCTGGCTGTTACCAGACATCAGCAAGAGCCTGATTCCTTCAAAATGAAGGTTCATTTCCAGGAAACCCAAGCCTGTGCTTAGGTATATTGAAGCAATTTTACTGGCAGCTGTAAAATGCTCTGGTTTTAAATCCTGGCATGAAATTCTCTGCTGTTAAAATCATTCAGTAAATGAATGCGAAGTCTCTTTATATGTTCTCTGTAAAGTTTTGAATTTACACATGCTTAGTTTTTTTCAATCTTGAAAGACATCTCCTAGCAGCTAAGAGGAAGTAATGATATAGCAAGTTTCTATTTCTTAATGCCAGTGTGGCCAAAGTGTCCCTTGGCTTTGTCTGTGTCTCTTGTCAGGATTGTTCTGTGTAGCTGTTTTGAAGATGCTGGTCTGGTTTATCATCTGCCCTAAGGGACTGGTCCTTACCTTCTTCACTATGGAAAGTGAAAATCCTGTTTTTGGTGTGACTGACAAATGCAGTCATATCTTGCTAGTCACACTGATATAGGCTTTCAAGGTGTTTGGCAGGGAGGATTGATTTCGCACAGTGTCTGTGGAAGTATTTTTTGCAGCAAGTATAGATTTTTGCAGGAGTCCAGGTGTTTCTGTAGCTCAAAATTAGTGATGAATTCCTACTCATCCTTATCCTTACCCTAGTCTATCTACAGGAGGATTATTTGCTCTTTCAAGGGTGGGGACACATTAAAAGAAAGTACTTGATGTTGATTAGACCTTCTGCAATGGAAAACAAAATACTCATCATGGCTCTGCTGCCAAAGCCCAGCTAACTTTCTGAGGCATTACGGTAATAGTGTGCTGGAACCGCTTTCTTAGGGAAAGCTTGTTTTGGCCAAAGAGAGCATGCATGACAGCACGTAAAATTGCAGCCTGTGTCATTTAACTCTCCTGTATGACTTTGTTTTGTATTCCACTATGTCTTTATTGACTTAGCTGGATAGCAATTATGTTATGTGCCAGAATGGCATTGTGTACATAAAAATCACCCTCAAATACAATTCAAAATCCATAGACTTGTTCCGAAGATCTGAGCACGTTACTGAACACATTAACGCAATCAAATTGCAAAATGCATTAACAAATCTATAGTTTCTTTTAACTTTAAGCCCTCTAGGACTGTGAAAATCTGTAACAGTGAAATAGTTGTGACAGCATTCCCGTCCACATGTTAGCAAAGTCTCAGTAATAGCATAACCCAAAGGAAGTGCTTCTTACACTAATGTACCATAACTATTAAAAAGAGAAAGGTAATACTAAAAATAATTGAGAGGCCAGAGAGAGAAAATACATTAGCCAGAGTAGAATTCATGTTCCACTAATATCAGTCTGCCAGGATGGGAAAACCTCTAAACCTAAATCCACATAATTCTCTCAGATCTCGTCTACAAATTCACATTAGTCATGAATACCTAATACACTGATATAAAAAGTACATCTCTAAGCTAAGTAGGCTAAAACAGAAAAAAAAAATATGGAAAGACCATCTACTGGTATTTGCGATGACATAGTTTCTACAGCAAGCAACCAAACCAAAATGAAACAGGAAAAGAAGTGAAAACTGCAGAAATTGTGTCTTGTGTAGAACCTCTTAATTGCTAGCAGGCATTTTTTCACATGAATCTTTAGAGAACAGATGGTGTCCCTGCTATCTGTAAATTGGTTGCAGTACTGCAGAAATGAATATAACTCTGCAAGGTATTACCTTTTAAGTTGCACTCTACCATTGCATCAGATTTGTGCATTGTAACATCCATAGCCAGCCATTTTCCGATTTTATTTATAACTGGATATTTTTGTTTTCTTTAGTTTTGATTTGGTTTTTTTTTTTTGTGTCTAAAGTAGGAAATTCTTGTTCAAAGGATCAATGTCCTGCCAAGACTAGTGATAATGAAAGTGAGCTTCAGTTTAATCTTCATTCTGGATTTTTTTCACAGCAATAGTCCAAAATTCCACTTCATACTTATACCGAAAAGAAAAAAGGAATTTTTGTAGAAGTATTTTTAAAATAAATTATTACATGGCCAGAATGACTATGTTATACTATTTTAAATGAGGGATAATGTTCTAGTACATACTGGTGCATAAGGGAAATTATAATGGCGCTTCCTAGAAATTCAGAAAGTATTTCTGCCCATATAGCTTTATTTCTTCTTTTTTTTCATACACATACTTTTTTTTCTCAACTTCTTCACTGAATACATAGAAGAAAAATATGACATTATGATAGGTTTCAATCTGAAATACATAAACTTAAAAGAAATCAGTGCCTCCCAATATCACTAAAACCAGGGTAGCACAAAAAGAACCTGTTTAGAAAAGGAGGTGTTTTTAAAGTAATCACACTAGAGTGGTTTAAGAGCTTTGGTGGTGGCCATTGGAATATAATTTCTAATGTGGTAAGGGGACTTGGAGACCAAACACCATATGCAGATGCATGAACCAGCTGAAAGGGACTACAAATAACCTGCATCATTAGAAGCCATCACACTCTCCCTTTGGAAATAATACTGATAAGCTTGAAAAGATTGACAAGTGTGTTTCTTGCAGTGAGAAACTTGATCTGCTTACCTTATTAATGAGAGAGCAAAAGGGTGACATTTCATGTTCCTGAGAAATCCTGGTGAAAATATTTATTCTAGAAGAGAGCCACCTAATTTAGCAGAAAGAAATAAAGATTCCTAATGACTAAAGGCTTCAATTTAATATATTAAGACTTGAAATGCGACATGATTTTAAAATCATTAGAATAGAAGAGAAAAAGAGAAAAGCTTGCACAGGTATTTGGCAGATTCTCCTTCACGTAAATTATCTAGAGTTGTTTGCCTGTCTTTCTGAATGCTATGATGTCGCTAACTGAAGGCTATGGGCTTGATCTGGGGATGGAGATGTGTGATTGCACACTGAGCTAACCCTGGTCCTCTACCAGATTCTCCCAGCATCCAGAACATCCATTCCTGAACCTATGTACCTTTTGGATTTTGAAACCTTATGGACAATTTAAGGTCAGGGAAAATCAATGGCTCAAGTTTAAGTTCTCTTTATTTTAAGGACAGCATGTAGGCAAACCATGCTGAAACTTGGTGACAGACACAAACTACCCACTGAAGTGGTCCAGAACAGCTTTTTAACTTAAGTGACCACTTCTGGATCTATTTAAGTGTGAATCTGAGCAGGCTATATTCAGCCAACAAAAGCAGAGAGAGAGCACCTGAATGGTGAGCGGTACCTGAGGGGTGATGTATGGAGACAGTGCTCCTCACCACATGCTGCAGCCTTCCAGAACAAGTGCCCCAGGCCCAGGCTGCCTGTGGGGCGCACTGAGGGCGCTGGCTCCGTGTGGAAACCACAGGTCCATGGTCCCGTTTCGTGCTCCTGCAGGGCTGTGCAGTGTCCTGCCCCAGGGCCAGGCAGGAGCTGCCACTGCGGGTGAGGGAGGGGTGGCTGAGGCCGCCCTGCCACCCTGCCACCAGTCTGGCTCTCCCAGACTGCTGAATGGGGCAGGAGCTCCCAGCTCACACAGCACCTGAGCAGGTGTTTGCTTGTGCAATCCCCTCCTTTCCTTTTTTCTTCTTTTGCCTATCCACACCAAAGCGGCACTTTTCCCTGAGAAGGTGTTTTGTGGCACTTTTATTCTCTTCAGCATCTTCAAATACTGTAAAGGAATACGTAGACTAACTGTTAGAAAATATCAGTGAATGAATGAATGAAAGACAGTGCTGTTATCATTTTAATTGCATTTTGTTCAAGTCAGCATCAAAGGCTTTTTTTTTCCTCATTCACTCATAAGGGGTATTTTGCTGTTGTCTGTGTGCAGGGCACTTGATTGTAAGCATTACTGTAGAGAGCTGCATGAAACGTGGAGGGAGGGATGGCTGGCTGTGGAGAGAGGAAACTTTGCAAATGTGTGCATTTGGCTTGAAAGCACACTGTAAATGCAACTTCTAAGGTTAATTTCTGCCTTAATAAGGAGCTAAATTAGGGTTTTTTCTTCAGTAAAGTTTTCCCTTGTACCTTACTAGCACTTACTGCAGGAAACATTCCCCCGCCTGGAATCATGAGAAGTGATGTCAAAAATTAGTCTCGTCTATAACTCTTTGAAGTAATGGCAGGTAATTTTGAGTTATTTAGTTGTTTCCTATGTCAATAAAAGCAGCACTGGGAGAACTGCACCTAGATATTACCAAGTACTGAAAATGCCAAGAAGTTCTGAGAATGAATGAGATGTGACAGTAACCTGAACCTGTTTGATCTTACATTTCACTCAAGTACATGGCAACTGCCAACTGCAGTGGTCCTGGATGGCTGCCATCATAAACCAAAGTACCGTAACTGTTGTTTAAATGTGTAAATCACAACCAGCATATTCACTGGCTGTCACACCAACATGCAGCCAAATTGGCTTTAAAATTATCATCTTCATACATGGCCTGGGAGGATCTCTGTAAAGCAGTTTTATGCTGTCCATCCTCTTCCCATGCAGTGAACTGGGAGGGAATGCCATTCTCTGAGGCTGCTAATTCCACACCAGCCTGAATGCAGAAATGTTCTTGGGTTAAAATGTAGTGTCAAGGTGAAAATTTTTATTCTGGAGACAGGGTGGAAGCAATAGGGGAGGAGAGTCTCAAAGAAATCAGTAATTGAATTCATAAAAGTATAATAAGAGGAAAGAAGGATGCATCTGGGTTCTGATTGATTTTCACCACATCCCTTTCAGTCACAGAAAAATGTAATGTTCCAGTTTGTTCTGCAAATATTGTAAGGATCATTAACTTACCCCTTTTAAGTTATTACAAGGCTATCATGCAGTGGATTTTTAATTAAAAAATAAAAGGCAAGACTCAGCCTTTTTTATTTGGACCACTGAGTTTGCATTTCAATTTTTTATTATGGATTCCTTGTTGAGCCCTTAGTTGCATGTCACTTACACCCTCTGCATCTACCCTTTGGCGTGGTTAGAAATGAGAGGATAGAACTGTCTCATTCAAATTCAGCAGACTTTTCTATCAAATATTCCCACACACCTTTTTTTGCAATCCAGTTATACAGGAGCAGAGAAACAATGCTTGCAACAACAGAGGGAGCATTCATGAAAAAATGAAACTAGGCACTGATTGCCCGAGATAGAGCCCACAACAAGCCACTTTAAGTTATATGGTTCTCACTGATTTAACTCCCAAAGGAGGAAAGAACTCACAATTAAACTGCATGAAAATTGGAGGTTCTGTGTCGTATGTGGTCTCAGAGTTATGCAGCAACATTTACCTCCCTGCTGAGTTTTCACTTCCAAGCAGTTTAGCTGTACGTGTGTGTCTAGTTTATTGCTAATTTTATTTTTTCTTGCCTGTTTTTCTTTCCCCAAGCTTATTCCCCAGGATGTTATTTCTGGTAGCAGGATGCAGGGTTTGGATGAATGACTCCACAGGGGTTCTCCTGCTCTGTATTCTGCAGGGGTTCTCCTTGAAACCCCTTAAAGCCCGCTGGCAGCAAGCAGACACAGCTGACATGTGACCTCACGACAGCTTTCCTCCGGCGCTGCACAACACCCTCTGGAATATTGTTACTAACTCTTATTTGTTAAACCCTGACACTGTGCCAGACAGAAATACCAAGCCAGTTCTGGTTTCAGAGAGCCGTAGTCCAGAGAGACATAGAAGGGTAAATACATGGGGAGACTGAAGAGGCAAAAGAAATTCATATGTAGGTGTGATGTGTATGTTCACTGTATAAAACACTGTCAGAGTCTCCTGACCACAAAATCAAACTTCCAAACAGATTTATAGCAGGTGACTTGCAGTAGGTTTAGCAGCAGTGCATTTGTACCTGAATAAAGATGTTAATAATCCAGAGGAAAGATGCTGGATGAGAAGGAGCTTAACAGCAATAAAACCACACTTTGATGAGCTGGCAAGTGCTCTCCTAATATGTTCAAATCAACTGACTACAACAGCACAGTTTTCATCTAGTTTAAATGGTGGTCACCTTCCTGTGTCTGCCGGGGCTGCTTTCATTTACGTGACACCAAAAGCTGATGTCTTGGGATTTTACAGATCTTTCGTTTTGAATTTTAATAAGCCAGCATTATCTTATTTCCTTTCAGAAATGACTGTGATCACTGTTAATAAGTCTGCAATATATATTACTAGTTTCCATGCGAACTATTTAAAGGTACCTATGTAATGAGCACTATTAATCTTTTATAAAAAGAGAAGTGTTTGCCACATTTTCTTGAAAATAATTTATCCTGTCCACTTGTCTACTAGCTCTACATCTGCTCTGTTTATATGCTTCCTACTCCCATTATCAGGGAGTTTCTCACTGCCTTCCAGAAATGTGCTAAGTAGCTTGACAAATGTTTGTCATATGCAGTTCATTCTTTTTCTCCTTTCTCCAGGTGGGAGAATGCTTATACAACAGTGTTGTACTTTCAAGAGGGTTTTGTAAATTATGTGTGCACCACATATATGCTATAAAATACTGTGTTAACAAAATCCACGAGTGTCTACAGTATTTAGAAAGAAACAAGACAGGTTTTTAGCTCCCACGGAAGATTGTTCTGGTCTGAGTATTTTCTTCTGCACAGCTGAGCTTTATTCAGTTGTGATAAACTCTTTCTCTGTCTGTAGCTATAGCAGCCTTGTTATAGAAGGAGATCATTAGATTTCTTGGCTGAAAGAAATAGCACATGGAAGCTGAGATGGCATTTTAAAGTTTGTCACTGTAGAAGCAAAGATCACTCTCACTCTTGGCTTAGAGTTCCTTGACAGTTGATTGCTTCAATTGCTCCATCTTAGGCCAGCTGGCAAGAAACAAAGTTGGGTCATCATTTGGGAAGAAAAGAAGACATCAATGCATGTGACTTTTTCATCTGTCCCTAATCATGGCAACTACCTAAACATGATTCATTCATTGTTCATTACTTTAAAGTTCCATATGTGCTTAGGAGATTATTATTTGTGTATCACTTCTGTTTTCCTAATGTTGAGAATATTTGTTTGATGTATATAAGATTTGTAGTTTTATGTCACTTTCTTCATGGGACATAAAACCATTTATAGGAAAGCTGCAAAATTGCAATTCCATAGTATCAAAATTGCCCACATTTTTCTCATGCTCTTGGTAAACTTTAGTGTAATTTTTTTTTCCTGTGCTACAAGTGCCAGTTTTAATCATTATAGCATTAGTTTCCCATGGTTGTTCATTATGAATGCATTCATGCCCCTGTGAAGTAAAAGAAAGAAAAAAGTTTACATTTAAGAAGCAGGAGAATTTACATTAACTCATTTCTACATTGAAATTTTTACAGTAATTTATACATTTGTTTGAGATTTTACCTTTTAACATGTAAGGCAGGGACCACAGTATTCTTTTACACTTGATGCCAGTAGTTCATGCAGAGTGAATAGACTGTGATGGATTGCTTTGTTTCAACAATTGAAGTAAACAGATGGAAATTTTTACCTGGAGACCTAATAAGAGATGATGAATGAGAACTTCTGTGGAAATGGAAGTAAGGTGTACTTTCCTAGGGCATAGCAAAGTGCTGAGTGATCCCTGGGATTATGATGAAAAGCAGGCAAGCTGCTCCATGGAAACACACGTTTTTGCAAATAAAGTGAGGCACTCAGTGAAGCATGACTTCCTAGAATCATAGAATATCCTTAGCTGGAAGGAACCCACAAGGATCATCGAGTCCATTGGTCTACAAAATTATGACAACAGGACTAAAAGAAATCTCTCTTTACTCCCAGCTTTTCTCTTTGCTGTCTTTGTAAGACTGAAAAGAGAGCAGCTCTTTCAAATTTCAAACTTAATTTAGATAGAATGGAAAAGGTGATGGCATTGTTAGGCTTACAGACTTTTTCTCTGCTGTGTGGAAATTATTATCTAAAATGCAGTTTCAGGCATTGAATTTCAGCTAGTTCCAAGCTGGGACACCATGACATTTTAATTTTAGGCTCTGATAACCAATATCTTACAGTTCTTATATCCATTGAATTATTTGATAGATTTGGGGTCTGGCCTAGGTTTGAAAAATTGTTCCCAATTATGATCTCACCACCACAAAACATGAATGCCAGCATGGTCAGGCCTGCTCCTTGCTAAGGGTATCTGACCATCGTTTTTTGCTTATCAGAACTGAGTCTTGTATCACTGTGCTGGAAGCCTGTTAATAGAGGTTACATGAATTTGCACACATTCAATACTCCCACTGCAGATGCTATTAAATTAAATTAAATAAACACTTTTTAATGAGACCTAAAAGTAAAACACAGAGAAATACACCAAATTGCTTGGAGTGATATAAAAAGCTTAGTGCATCCCTACAATGTCCCAATATAGATGAAACTTACTATGTTAAATCAATAACCTGCAATCTATGTTTACAAAAATGGCAATCTCCATTTAATGAATCAAACTGTCTTTATTTTACTCAGCAACAGTCAAACACACTGTGCACAATGCAATTACTTCTTCAGAGCTGCCTTTTTTCCTTCCTTCTACTCCCACCACCTTTTCTTATTTTCCTGTAAATTCAATGAAAGGAGTTCTGACTTCTTGCAGCATATGCTCAGTCCCTCTTGGAAGGCACTGGAAACTGAAAAACATAACTTTCACTTCTCCCTTGGTATGTTTGATTGCCTGTGCTTTGCCCCAAAACACAGTAAAAAACACTGCTGATGGATAGACTGCATTCATTTGCACATATGACATTTGTAACAGCATTTTAAACAGATGTATTCAGCATGAAGCTCCCACAATTAATGTATCTGAAATCGCCAGCTTTACTTCAGCATTCAGAAATGTGTATTCATTAAAAAATGTAATAGCTTGATGATATAGCTCTAACTGCATGAGTGGTTTAGACATGTACACATGCCTGCCTCCTGAAAGTCAAACCTTGGACACTTTCAGGTGTTCATAATGAGCTATCCTGCATCTTTTTTCTATGTTGTTGAATCCAAGGGCGCTGTATTTTTTTACATCAGCACAGTTAATCTGTGTTTTTAAAACCAATTGTAAGCCTGTAGAGTTAAAGAAAATGGGATGTGTCTGAACTATTTTGCTGAATAAGAGGTAGATGGGAGAGATGGGCAGGAAGAAGGCTTGCTATTTAGCATCATCTGTACTCAGGATGCACAGCTGACTGTCTTGGTGCTGTGATGGATCTCTAGCAAGGTAGTTTTTTGTACAGGTTCAATGAAAGTCAAAAATCAAAAGAGACTGGGATGATGGATCAGGAGCACAGGTAATGATTTGCTTGATCTTTCCAGTAACAAGGAATAAGAAAGTTATGGAGAAGATTTTTCTGGGAGGCGTTGAAAAACACCTGAAAGACAGCACAGTCATTGGTCAGAGCCCAGAATGGCTTCATGAGGGGAAAGTCCTGCTTAGCAAAACTGATTTTCTTTTATGGCAAGGTAACCCAATTGGTTGACCAAGGGGAGCCAGTTGATGTGATCTTTTTGGATTTCAGTACAGCTTTCAATGCTGTCTCTCACAGTGTCCTTCTGCACAAGATGTCCAGCTCACAGCTGGATAAACACATAATGTGGTGGGTGAGCACCTGGCTCATGGGTTGGGCACAAAGGGTCACAGTGAGTGGGGTGACCTCAGACTGGGGACCTGTCACGAGTGGGGTTCCACTGGGCTCCATCCTCAGCCCTGTGCCCTTCAACAGCTTCATCAATGAGTTGGACCCAGGACTGGAAGGGACACTAAGCAAGTTCACAGATGATACAAAACTGGCAGGAGCTGTTG
>VZRO01000324.1:347461-394749 GCA_013397915.1 Daphoenositta chrysoptera | reverse complement strand
GGGGATAGTTTTGGGTGCTACAATATAAAAAAGATATTAAACTATTAGAGAGTGTCCAAAGGAGGGTCACAAGGAGAGTGAAGGATCTTGAGGGGAAGCTGTGTGAGGAGCAGCTGAGGTCGCATGGTCTGTTCAGCCTGAAGAAGAAGAGACTCAGTGGAAATTTTATTATAGTCCACAACTTCCTCATGAGTGGAAGAGGAGGGTCACTGATCTCTTCACTCTGGTGACCAGTGACAGGACTCAAGGGGATGGCCTGAAGCTGTGTCAGGGGACGTTTAGGTGGGATATTAGGAAAAGGTTTGTCACCCAGAGGGTGGTTGGACATTGGAATAGGCTCCCTAGGGAAGTGGTCACAGCACCAAACCTGACAGAGTTCCAGAAGTGTTTGGATGATGCTCTTAGGCACATGGTGAGATTAATTCTTGGGGCTGTCCTGTGCAAGACTAAGAGCTGGACTCTATGATCCTTGTGGTTCACGTCCAGCTCAGCATATCTGTGAAAGTAATACTGGATCTTGTGCTAAGTGAGTTTACAGAACCTTGATTTATGTGACATGCAGCTCAAGAGTAATAATACTTGATAGTAATAATTACTTGATAGTAATAACAATCTCGTTTTCTGAACATCTCTGCACATCTTCAAAGAATGTTTTAATCCTGTTTTTACTTGTATGCTGGCTATAGACATATGTCACATTTTTACCACATAAACAAAGGAAAAAGGTGTTAAATGTGGTTTCATAAATAATTAAAAAAAAGAAAGGCGAAAAAGATGGAGTTAATCTTCCTGAGCAGAGCCAATTTTTTCTTTCACTACCTTCCACTTTGATAGTCAAGTAAGCTGCACTCCTACGGAATACATGCCTTGTAGTCCTGTGAAAATAATGTGACACCCACATATACTTGATTTAAAAATGTGTGCTACTCCAAAAGGGAGGATGATCCATTGAGTGAAATACTAGACAAGGGCTTGGCTTAACTGTGTGATTTGTTCTCTTCCTTTTTCCCTGTTTGATGTTTGCCAGATTATTGTTTTCAAAATCAGCAAGTCTATATAATTCGGGTACATAAATTTATTGCTAGGTATGAGTCTGACTTACTTTTTGGAAATCATTTTATGAACTGTAGCTGGCTATGGAGCTGGGTTAGCCTGAGTCTGATTGGTTAATTACCTAACCTAACCTAACCTAACCTCCTTGTAACCAGTGGAGAGGGGTAAGTTCCCCCAGGTTTGAGTCAGCCCAGTCTAAAGGAGGTGAGTGAAATGTTGGAACAACTGAACTTCTGGATCTGCTGGTGTGTTGTCTTTCAATGATGTAGGAACTGAAGCATCTACGTATATATATTTGGAGTAAATATATCTAGTAACTTTGAGCTGGAGAAGTAAATCCATCTGGTTTCCTTCTTTTCTGTGGTCAGGACAGTAGATGGATACTGTGACAATAAAAACACTAGGAACTGTTCAGTGCTTATATGAGTGACTGAGACTTACTACTGCTTTTGTCTCTCTTTTTTGTTTTGTCATTTTGGTTTTGTGGTTTTGGGGGTTTTTTGTGTGTTTGTTTGGGTTTGGTTTGGGTTTTTTGTATTAGGTAATTCTAAGTAGGATGTCCCATAGAGAAATGCTAGGCAACTGCCTCAGGCTGTATGTCATTCTCTGAAACCAGAGAATGTTTTGGGAGCCTGAATCAAAGAAAATCCAGTAATTTTATTTTTCTCCAAAATTTTAACTTTTGTATACATACCCTCTGAAGAATTTAATTTGCTTTGAGAGGAGTATTACAGCAAACAAAATTTTTCCTTCATGATAGCCTGTCACTGTATTATGATATTTATCTTAAGTTTCAGGATCTTTCTTAAGTTGTCTTCAGATTTTTGTTTGGTGCAAGACGCTGGCAGAGTAGATCAATTGTACAAGAATGAGGTTTTCTAGTACATATACTATTTATTATCTGATGCTTCATTTAAGATGACATTAGTAATTCTGGCTTTAGGACGTATAAAATATTCCCATCACAATTACATTACATTACATCTAAATTACAATATTTTCTATTCCTCGTAGAATCCTAGAATGTCTTGGGTTGAAGGGACCTTAAAACTCATCTAATTCCACCCCCCAGCCATGGGCAGGGACACCTTCCATTGGACCAGGTTGCTCAGAGCCCCATCCAACCTGTCCTTAAACACTTCCAGGGATAACTTGTCTGGCCAATCTGTTCCATTGGCTCACCACCCTCACAGTACAAGAATTTCTTCCTAATATCCAATCTAAACCTACTTTCTTTCACTTCAAAGCAACTACCCTCAACCTATCACTACATTACCTTGTAAACTCATCTTTAAGCCATGGCTTTATTTTTCTTTTTGCTTTTATTTCTATCTTCTTTGAAAGGGTTGGATCCAGTAAAACTCTTCCACTTTTCAGCCCAGTGATGCCGGCTGTGATTGTTGATGCTCAGAGCGTGACTGATGATGCTTCGCACCAAGCAGAATCAGCTCCCCTGCAGGTGCTAAATCTCCTCATGGACTATTTAATCTGCAAACAGAGCTGTTATCTTTCAGAAGGCGTTTTTTCTAGGTTCCATTTCTAAAAGCAACTGCAAGAACAGATAAGAAATTATATCAGAGTGAAATAAGAAATGGAAAAAGAAAGAAATGAGAATAAAAAATGGGATATGTTATAGAAGAGCAGATAAATATTTGAAAGAGAACAGTTATAAAATATTAAAAATTACATTCTTATTCTTCTAACTCTTACAATCACAGGAAATCTTTTACATTTCTGTTATTTTAATATATAAATTAATACATACAGGGGCTTCAAATGAGCTGACAATCTTGCTTCTGCAGTGAGTGTGCAAGCACGTGAGATGTGGTATTTATCTTGAAGAGCATGCAAGCTAGGCAATCCATCAGAGAAGATATTATTTCAAAATCAGGTTTTTTTTCTGGTGTATTTTATTTTGTTTTATTTTAAAATTGAATGACAATTAATATTTCCATGTATGGGTTTCTTTTTTTTTTATTGTCAGGAGCCCTGGTTTTATACCTTTGTGGTTTTTTGAGTTGGAAAGATCAGAAACAAGATGTTTAATACCAGATAATGTCTGATGGGAGATCAGCATAGATCTTTCACATCCTTGATTGGTGCTTTCATTCTTATCTTCCATTCAGTCTTGGAGCTAAATGCTCCAAGTCATTCTCGTCACTCCTTGGAGCTAAATGCAGATTGCCTGCAGCTTCATTTCACTGGCCCATGGTACTAAGGTGTGACTTAACATGAGACTCATCAAACCAGTTTTTATTTTATTTTATTTTGGTTTGGTTTATTTATATTTTTAGCTGTTTTACACTGAAAAAATTCTTTTCCTCACAAGGAAAAGGTTACCCATGTGAGCCTCTTGAGGATGATGAGATGGCTCATCTGTTTCACAGAATATTCTGGGGGACCTACAAGGATGATCAAGTCCAGCTCTTAAGTGTTGTTTCATGCTTTCCTGATTTCCTACCTGATGTTGTGATTCCTCCCTCTATGATGCAAAGACAGGGTGAATTGGTACAATAATTCATTGTGATGTCACAAAATTTGGTCATGGTAATTCCCAAGGAACTTTAATAAGGGAAATGTGGAAGAAATTTGATTTAACCTCACACTGATTTTGCCTTTTACTTTTAGAGAAAACTATTACTCCTAGGAGTATAAACAATATTTTCTGAATCAGGGAATTAAAATGCTGCCATATTTGCATATCCTATGGAGTAGGGTATGTTTGGCGCTACAGAATTACATAAGAGTTTTGTTATTTCAGTGGAACAAGACTTAAGTGTTAAAGAGCAGATATTCCTACTGGCAAATTGCTACCAAAAGAAGCATTTTTGAACACTGAAATGACACTGAATTGATTTACTGATTTATTGATTTATATTTCTTTAGCTCTGGACTCTCCTTACTTTCAAGACAAGATACATGATTTAGAAAGTACTCCACTATACTTAATCTTCTCTTGATACTTGCTTGGAAGGAATCATGCAAGCCACTAAAAATAAATTTAGTAAGGTGTAGTCATACTTCAGCATCAGATCTGCTCTGTGTCATAATGGGTGAATAATGGGAAAGATCAAGGTAGCATTTAACATATTTATGCAGACAGCAAAGACATTTGGAAAAATTAATCTACAGGGGAGAAAAGGGAAAGTACAGGAGAAGACTCTGGAAGAGGAAATTAGTGTAAGTACAAAAATGTGTAATTTTTCTGCACTTTTAAAGGACTACTTAAATGTTTATAGGGTTCTTGCATGTGAATGTCAGTTTTATAGAGATGTATCTCTGTGTTTCCTTCACAACACAGAATGAAATTCAAAATTTCCAAAATTTTACCTGATTTAAAGCATCTTTACTTAGGTAGAGCTCTTATGCCTTGGCTTTTTCAGAATGGCTGACTGTGAAACCAAATCTGTTGCTTTCTCTTTTCCTAAGTTCAGTGCTGGAAGCAGAAGGATATCTAGTGATAGCCACTGCTCTTCTTATGTCAGCTCTGTTCATTGCATAAGATTAAAACAACACTAGACTGTGAGCAGATGCTTATTGAAAGGAATGAGAACTCCTGAATCAAGCTGCCATTGCTCAGCCTGATGAGAAGCCTGTTGCAAAAGGGGCAATGGAATAATTCCCAAGTTATGGAACTGAACAACCTGCTCAGAACAAGTTTCCTGACACTTCCAAATCTTGGGGAAAAAGTAATGTCTTGTTCCGTTACCAGCCTTGGACATCTGAAGTCCTGTCCTGAGGAGGGAATATAATATGAACATTATTTATTTTCTTGATGAAAGCCTAATGCTTCATATCATGAAGAATAGATGCAAGCTTTGTATTATCTTACTAGTAAAAACAGTTTGTTGATTGGTTGTCTTTCTTTTTATTTCTTTATTCATATATCTAATTTGTGGCTTTATGTGAAGTGTTGGAGAACAGAAAGTAGTTGTATTTTCAAGTCATTTCTGTAGTGTTTGTTGTTTACAATATGCCATAGTTTTTGCTACCACTTACTTTGCATTGTAAGCAAAAATCTATTCTTCATAAAACTGCAACCTTGTTAGATATTTTGATAGATGATGCTTTGCATCATGGCAGAAGAGGCAAAGCACCTGACCTGCTGGCCGTTGTTCTCAGACCTTTGTCAACACAGTCCCTCATGACGTGCATGTTCTGTTCAGAATCTGTCTTCTGATTTAACAACAGAAGAATTTTGTTAATATGTACTCTGTTCCCTGAGGAAGTGAACTTTGCAATGATTAATAGCCTCAAACATCTATAAATGCTTCCTCTAAGTATTTTGCATTGCTTTGCAAATAGTAACTTCCACAATATTCTTCTAGCATACTTTAAGTATTTTCTACTTATCTTTTGTATTTTAATCCTTCCTGCTATGTTGTTTACATGTGGCTAAAATGAATCACCTAGCGTTGTGTGCCACTGAAACCCCCGGCATTAGGCTTTGAATATGTCCACACAAGAGAAGATGGTGACTGCCTTTCCATGGGCATGCACAATTTCAATTTAATCTCATTAGCTCCCATGCCAGCAGAAGTGCAAGTGCAGCAAATGCTTTGTGATCCAAGAATGCATTGATTCCAAGCACACATCTGGAGCTTGTCTTTGGCAACCTGTCTGGCTTAGATTAAATCTATCAGGTTCCACAACTGTGGGCAAAAACTTTCATGCTCAGAATTTATTTTCTGTAGACATTTTTCCTACGTCAGCCCACATGAACCATTAACCCATATAAAGGAAAAGTCATTCAGACATTAATATTTTCCTAGCTTTGTTGTTATTATTGTTAGTTATTTTTACAAAAACACCCCAACCAACTTCATGGTGATTTTAATACACCTGGCTCATAAGCATTTTTGGACATAAAATTGGTTTTCGTCCTTAATGCCATTTATATAATAGTGTGAAATTATTCGAATCAGTGCCAGAAACACATCTAGTCTTTTTGAGGGTAGACCTAAAAATGAAGAATATTACCCAGAGTCTTGAACAAAATAATTTTGAACTGATGTGTAAGTGAAATCAGAGGTTACCCACAGGCAACAAAATGGTGCTTCTAGCTTTTAAATTCAAGTTTAGTGAAATTTGGGCCTTAAAAATATGACTGTTTTAGAATCTTTTCAGTCAATTTTTTTTTTAACACCCTGGACCATGCTATTATTGATATATCTCAAAATAATATTCCTGAAAACAGATATTTTACCTTAAAAAATAGTACCCAAACTGAAAAAACATAGCTTGCCAGAAAAAGAACAAGGGTGGCACATCTATATAAACATTATCTTTGTAATATAAAACTCCATGCTGAGATGCATGTGGCTGATAATCCATTTTTATGTTAACTTTGGCAGTGCCCAGGAATGCTTAAAGAGTTTATTAACAGCTCAGAAATTTTATCTTGCATTACACTATGAATTTGTTTGTTTGTTTGTTTGTAGATTTATTAGTATCAAACACAGAGGTTTTATTCTTGTGCTTGTGTTTCTGACTGGGAAGAAAACTGTGTGGCTCCAAGATAGGGAAATAGATAGCCTAGATGTTTAGTACTTGAGTCCTGCATATGCCATGAAGATCAGACCTTTAGATGTTCATAGTGCTGGATCAGGGCAGCTGGAAATCTAATCTGGGAAGAGGCTTGGCAGTCTTCATCATTTTAGTTAATCTTAGGTAGTCAGAAATTCAGTGCAAATAATTGTAAAGTGGTGCTTATGGAGAAAAACCAAAAACTAACTTCACAAATGGCCCTTGACCTGCTGACCATTACTGCTGAAATGTTATAGTGGTTACTGTGAACGATTCAATTAAATCTACAGGAGTGGTCCTGTAGAATTAGAAATTTAGGGCTTATTAGAAAAGTAATAGAAACTAAACATGACAGCATCACTCTGCAATTGCAACATCCCACAAGGCCCTTTTACATTGAGTACTGTGTGCTGCCCTGTCCTTCTCCCAGAACCACTGCAGCAGAGTTTAAAAAAGAGAAAGGCACCAGGATGATCCAAGGTTGTTAGGCTTGTTAATTTATTTTAATTTTCTAATGTTATCACAGTATCTACAGTAGGATGATACATCAAAATGGACTATCTCAAAGCTAGGAAGGAGGTTATTTTCTAACTGGTGTTGTGACACATTCATTTTATTATAGGAATCCCTCTTCATACATTGTCTAGATAGAGCCAATAAACATCTGCAACAGCTTCTCAACTGAAGTATTTGCAATTTCAGGTACTTTTCATCAACTCTTTATCCTAATCATGTTATCCCAGCTCTATCCTGATCACATAGGATGTTTCTTTTCATCTTTTTCAGAAAGAAAGATACGTTCTTCTTTTTAAAATGTTTATCTATGGGTAGAAGACCTCTAAGAATATTGCATATTTCACCAATAAGGTTTCATTTTATTAAGTGGGCTTACAAAAAGCATTTTCTATGGGACTGTGAGCTTTTAAATGTCTTCGCACAACTCAGAGGCAGAGTGGTCTCAGCTGAGTAGTGGTTGTAGTGGTGGTATGTGCTTTTAATAAGTCTGGTTTTACTTTTAGCTGTAAATTTGCTGTGAAAAGAACAAGCATCCAAAGAGCACATTGTTAGCAGAACGCCTCAGGGGCAGGCAAGATGTGATTTTCTACTTAATAGAAGAACCAGCAGGCTGAATTCTCCATCTCTTCTTGTTTTGTTTTTGGGGGTTTTTTGTGTGTTTGTTTGTTTGTTTTTTTCTACTTCTTTAATGCTTTCATCAGACATAAGAAATGTAATAAGAAATTACTAACAAACCCTACTAAAATTGTTTATTTTAATGTTCTTAAATATAAGTGAAAGATGTGCTTTATATTTTTACTTTCTTTGAGGAGTTGACTAGAAGTCTACTAAATTTTTTTATTTTTATTTTTCTCTACCACTTTTCTCCACAAGAAATGTACAAATTTAAATAAATATGCGTTATAGTGAAGGTTGCAAAATTTTTATTTTAACTCTGACTTACATTCTTATAATAAACCATAAAATTATGATGAGCTGATATGGTTCTGTGCACAAGCACTTTCTGAACATTTGTTTTGCTGAGAACCAAGTCCCAGGAAAAAAGGAAAAAGACAACAACCAAAGCCATATTTAAGCATACTGTGTTTGAGGTACATGTTTTTTAGGAAGGTATCTGGGTGATCCACTGGAAATCATTGGCCAGCTGAAACTGACCACCTGAAACGTAGGTTTGCTGGAGTGCAAAATCAGCTTCTGACACATATATCCTAGTCTTCACGGGAAGAATGTTATTTCAGTTTATGCAGTAAGTTCTATTCAGTGATTTGTTCCCTAAAAGTTAAAAAATTGTCTGAAATTATAAAAGGCTGAAAGTTGGCCATATTTTTCATTTTCAGTCTATGGTTAAAATACAAGAGTAAGTGCTAGTAAGTGCTCCTTACTAGTTTTAAAATTTTAAGGACTGGGCTAGCCAAAATCAATGTATTTAAATTGCAAAATAGAGACAGTACATCCTTTGCATTTGAAATAATTTTATTTATTTAGTACTGTAAACTTCGGTAGATTGTTTTTAATGGCTCTAATGCACTTAGGTGTTTAGATTATATAATATGAGTAAGAATGATTCCACCTAGCATTAGTTGTTGGAATCTAAGCAAAAAGTTTGTCTTCCCTTTTTAGTTAGAGGGAGAAGATAGACATTCTAGATGGCAAATCATTTCATCACTAGAATAAGGAATCACATGCTGAAGTTGCCTCTTACCTCTACGGACTGCAAACCAAGCTTAGGTTACCTGCTGAGATGAGGTGCTTAACTTTTGGATGGGTGAAGTGAGATTGCTCCCTGACTAAATTGGTTTAATACTTTCTTTTCTGTTTAGCTTAAACTGAGATACAATTTTCCATCTGTTTGCATAGACCCAAATAAAGAATAACCATTATCTTATTAGTAAGAAATACTCCATTCACTATTTTCATACTTAATGCAAAATAAAAATTAAGGATTTGAATAAATTTTACCAAGTGACAAGATTATGTTAGTCACTACTTATGGATATATTTGGCATAATGTTTCCTGATTGCAAGAAGAGAGGAAAAATTACACCAGCTATAAAGACTCAACTTTTCATTAAAGAAAAAAAACTACAAATGGGAAACAAGATTAAACTTGAAGATCTAAGTCAAACTCTTCTGCTGACTCACTTAACTCCTGATTAAATTTGGTAATTCAAATCATTTCGATTTAAGTCTGTGCATTCTTACATACAGTGAATGGTCCCATTAATTTTAATGAGTCTGTTTTATGTGCTGAACAAAGCACCTGCTTATGTCTTTGCAGAAAGTAAACCTTGGAGCATAAGGTTTCCATTTTAATTGTATTGGTTTTGCTATTAATTTATATTTTCATATTTTCTTTAAAATGATAGCACATACATTAACCACATCTTCTAAAAGTTTTATGTCAGTAGCAGGTTTGTTGAAGACTTTTTTTCTCTAAGTGACTGAAGTGAGTCACAGGAATATTTTGCCCTGTTCCTTCAACAGCTGGTCTGTGAAACAGGCAGAACTTAAAGAAAGAGAAGAGTAAAGACGTAGAGTATCTGTGCTTTTATAAAACTACTTTTTTAACTTCTAAGCCTGTTAACAGGGAAAAAGAGATTTTTATTTTTTTTTTAACTTTCATTCTTCTAGTACAGAAAGTGCCAGTACAAAATGGCTGTGGAAATTAAGGTTTATGCTAGGACTGGAAGCCAGATTAATTGACAGGTTATTTGTATCGAATTTCTGATTCAAATAAACTCAGTAATGTAGTGCATTTTGCAACATTTCCCACCAGAAAAGGTCAAAGGACTAAATCGATGACAGCCGACAGAATTATTTGTATTGGCAGTGTGCTTGCTAGGTTTCCTAGCAAACCTGCTAAACTTGAAAGTTAAAATTATTTTCTACTGATAATGTCAAGTCTTTTAAGATGCCTTCAACAAATGCATTCACTTGTGGCATTGCCCTGAAATATTTAAAGTTAGCCTTTTCATGCTGGCAATGAACACTAATTTAATATTCCTCCGAAAATAGCAGCTATGCAGGAGTAGCAGAGTGGAGAGATGACTTTAGCAGAGATCCAGACATCCGGTAGGCAAATGTGTAATAGTATTCCCAAAACCTCATGTTGAAAAAGTAGGTCAGGAAAGGAGAAATAAAAATTCAGAAGAAAAGCCATCAGTTGTTTACTATACATGAAAAAAGTAAGTGAAAAGCATCAGCTAAGTGCTGGCTCAATACGCTTCCATTATTAGGCTCAGAAAAACTGCAGGATGTGTGCATTCAGTATATCAGCATGACTTTATCTGGAAAAAGCAAAAGCACCTTTATCTCCTAAACTGATACAAAAGGAATGTTTCATACTAAAGACAAACAGGACTTCGTGAACTTGCTGATATCTTGGTATGACACCTGGTGTTCTAAAACTTAGAAAAAGTAGCTTGAGCTGTCAGGACTTTGAAGAGAAATATTTTTAGTGTAATGGAGATTTGATTTGATTTGATCTGATTTATGAAACTTCCATTTTTTTATGATGCATCACGAGCAACCATTCTGAAAACGGCTCTAAGAGAAGTAGGTAATGTTTCATTTTCAGCCCACTCATGTGAATGAATAGGTCTTACTCAGCTCTTGGTTCCAAAGCAGCAGCAGCAGCAGCAGCAGCTGATGCAAGGAGCTGTATTTTTGACATCCAGCTCTGGTTTGTGTTTGCTGCAGGAAGCAGTTACTCCTCTGCCTTGCCATTCCTTGTGGAGTTCTGGTCACTGGCAGCAGTGTTCTGCCCTTCCTATCTTTTACTTTGTGACAGCACTATAAATGATTGAAAGAAAGAGGGGAGGAAAATTGTCCTCTTATTTATTTTCATATAAATACCCCTCATGCTCAGTAAAAGCAGTGTGATGTTCAGAGAACATGTGCTGTTGAATTGTGGGAATACCTTTAATTCCTAATATTGTGGAATGAAACACAATGCATCCTGCAAAAGCACTCCTGCACGTGAGGAGCAACATCCCTGCTCCTATGTGTCGGTAATGGTTGTAATTTCATGAGACAGTTCTGTTCACCTTTATGGCTATTTTGTAACCTTCTAAGCCTTGGCAAAGAACACAAGAATTTCCTGCTAGCTAATCTTCAGCAGTTATAATCTGAGTATACGTATATATTTGTGTACATGCCTTTTAATTGCAAATCTATTCTTTGGTTTTTAGAGTCCAGGGGTTATTTTATGTGACCAGCATTTAATCACTATCATGCTTGACCCTCACTGAAGTTGGCAGCATTACAGATGTTATTTTATGTGACCTGCATTTAATCACAGATTATCTGTGAGTCTTGTTAAACATGGTGGGATCACAGAGATCCTATTTTAACATTCTCTAATGTAGTAACAAGAAAACTTTGTGCCAGTGGGATGTATACTTATGTTTCCGCATTTCCTTAATCTAACTAATTAATTTACCCTGGAAATTTCAAGGAAATTTCAAGGATTACCTGTCAAACTTCTCCTATTTCAAAAATAAGTATGAAAACGTTTTACTTTCAGAACTGATCTAGATGCAAATAGTCTCTCCCTGCCTCTCTACTTCTCCCTTTTCCTCTCCCCTTCTCCCTTTCTCTTCTTCTCTACTTATATATGACTGATACCTAAAAAATTTCTGTCAGAAAATATTTCTTGCATCTGACATTTCTAAAAAAACCCACACATTTTTTTTCTGAGCTCTTCAGAAAATGCATAAGTATTTTATTTGAGTTAATGGTAGCAGAAAATCCAGAATTACCCCTTAAAACAAGCCTATTACCCATCTGTTCCTGACCTGAGAGTTGCAATTGAATTTCATTATATGTATGTATTACGCTGTACTGCTGAAGTTGTGGTTGACACATTCGCTGGCATTTTTAACGACTTTCTGTCACAAGTCAAGTTCAATATTATCTCTATAATTATCATTCTCCAAAAGTTTATGCCCGGCTATACTCCATGGACAAAGTCATTTACTAAGTTCAGTAGATCCTGGGGCCATGCTCACACTTGAGGAGAAGCCTGAATTCTTGGTGGCAGTCATCATTTGGGTGTGTGGGGCAGGACCTTTCTCACTCTGAGTTCCTAAGTACCTCCTGTAGAAGTGATGAGCATCTGTCAGCAACAAATTTTGATAAAGTTAGCCTCTCTTTCTCAGTTCAATAATCTGGCTGCCTTGCTGCTTGCTCCTCAAGCCAAATGATTTTAGAGTTATTACATGATGTAGATGAACAACACGTACTGGAAAATCAGAAAGTGTTGCTTATCTGTATTTGCTGTCTGTATAACATTTAATCAGGTCTGTGCTGTGGTTTATACATCTTGTAAAATAAGATTGGGACACTTAATATTTCTGTTCCAAGTATGCAGTGTATAAATATTTTATTGACCATATACTGTAAAGGTTTTAACATCACTGGTCTGCATTTTTTAGCACAAAGAAAGCATGCTAGAATTTCTGAGTATATTCCATGTTCATGCAATTTACACTTTTTGAAGTCTTATCAGGAGAAAAAAAGAATTGTTTTTTAAGGACATAATGACAAGCACAGCTTTAATCTGTGGTCATGGAGTGGTCTTTGCTGAAAGTAAATGGCTTCTTTTTCCCCACACACATTTTTTCACTCTTGGGGTATAGCAGGGGAGGGAATTAGATCAAGGTGTGTTTCCAGAACCTGTTGTAATAATTAATCTTATTTATTTTTTCAATATTTTTATTCATGTTCATTATTTGGTTTTACACACTTTATGGCCAATAAAAGCTTGCTAATAAAAGCTTCACCTAAGGTGTGTGCAGAGTATGTTCTCACATAGTTTTGTTGAGAGTGGGAGTGTTCATCACCTCTCCACAGCCTGAGGAGCTCTGCAGTGGGTGTGCATCTGTGTGTGCATGGGAGCATGTCTGCTGCATACCTGATGTCTGAGAATCATAATGACCCCTCCTAAAATGAGAAAAAGTGTTGAAATTAGGTCTTTTCTTTTAAGCAAATTTCTTGTCTCTATTAAGATATAAACTCCTTCAGAGTGGATAAGAGCCTGGAGATAAAGTTGTTTAGTCTCATGCAGTCCTTTTACACATTGATCCATTGCCTCACTTTGTCTTAGTTACCTCATAACTGTCAAAAATTACACCTATTCTCTTTAGCAATGACTGTTTTTTCCAGCTGGACACAAAAAGTATTTCTTGGTTTTGTCGAAAAGTTAGAGAGGAAGCAAGGCCAGTACTTCTTCGTTTGAGCTTCTAGGCTTTTTTCCACGAGGAGCACTCAGGTTTAAGTTTCAAAAAATTTTCAAGAATCCAGGAAGCGTTTTTGTTCCTTAGTGCATAAAATGAAGCAGAGGCATACAAACACTAAGAAAAAATTGTGAGAAGGGGAAATAGGTCACAAAGAGTGAAGGAGAAGAAAAAGAAAATAAAGATTAGGCTGCAAAAGAGGGAGGAAGGTGGATGAAAGGAAAACATGGCAGGAGTTGTAAGTAAATGGTGAGGACTGGCATCTGTCTATCCATCTCCCATGGTCAGAGGCTGCACTGGAGAAGGAGACTAGCTGAGGTGTTTACATTTGAGGATGAATGAATTCAAATCACAGTGAAACCAACCTTCTCTGAGACAGGAAAGGCTGACTACCTTTGTCCTTTGTGCACATCTGTGTTTCCATGATTCAATCACTGGATCTACAGTTTGATGTAATAACACAGAATGGTTATTTTTCATGGTGATTTTTAATTAAATTTATCCAAAAAAAATTTCAGATATTGGTTATACTTGTATGTAGCAAGTCAGTAATGGAATAATCAGCATAGACAGTAGACTCTCAGTAAATGAAGTGACAGAAGGGCAGTGAGATCAACCCTGCCAAGAATACAAAATAGTGGTTTCTATCCTAATTTTATATCAAAATGGGGACTCCACTTTTAATACATTCTTCTATTCTTATACTTGATACACTGCCATCTTTCTCAGCTGTACTCTAACAGAAGACAGTGTTCACCTTTACTTTAAGCTGTGTGAATTTTTTTTTTTTTCCTGTTGTAGTATCAGTGCTAGTTAGTATTACTTTATCTGCTCAGTTTTATTCGGCAGGATCATGTGGAGCTGCAGACAAAGCTGTTAGGAAAAAAACAGTAAAGACACAGAACAGTTTCAAAGACGAAATGTCTCCAAGAGAAATGTGAGGCCCTGTGAGAGTAGAGGGAGTGCTAATAATGGGGAAATGTCAACCTCAATCCAGGTGGGCTAACAAGATCATAAGGCTTAGAACTAAAAGACAGAGAAAGCTTAAAAGTGCTTCTTAGCCCAGGGGAAAAGAACATCAGCCAAAACTTCTGGAAATGTTTTTCTGACTAATTGCTAAAGAGCTGTTGCGGCTGGGTTATAATTCTTTGACTCTGACTTTACATCAACTTCACTTGCAATGAAAGGACAATATTTAAATGAGAATTTACAGCCTGAATTATTAAATGCGTTCTTTGTTTCAGTGAGAGCAAGTGATGCTAAGTACTGAATATTCTAAATATTTCTGAAGTTCTGGAAATGTTAAAGCTGTTTAGGCCAATTACTATTTTAATCCTCATTGAGTAAACAATTAATACATTATTTTGTTGAAACACCTCCAGTATCATTAAAAATATTTATGTTCTGGAGAGAAGGACTTTTTTCAAGTACAGTAGCTGAGGATTTTCTTTTCAGGAGTACTGTACAGGAATTTTTCCTGATCCAAGCCAAGAAGAACTAGATCATAATGGACCTTGCATCAGAGTGAGGTGGAAGAGTCCAAGCCTGTCAGGTGAGTTAGGTGGTAGGGATACAGTGAAGGGCCCTGAATTAAAATAGTCATTTATTGAACAAGGTGTGTTGTGATTTGCATGTGAGTAAACTCCAGAAGGACCCTGCTGATCATCTCTTGAAAGACATGGACAGTATTTATGGAGAGGGGTCATGTCTTGAGACAGACAGGACAAAAAAAGGGCAGCACTTACTAGAACCCGTCACCTGAGTTCTCTTGATTTCAGTTGTTCAACATGTAACCAGCCTGTTCATGAATATTAAAAATCTTCTGTGTCCCAAATGGTTTTTAGCTTAATAGCTTAAGCATGGAGCTCAGCAACCATCAAAGAATAAGAACCCTGCACTTTGTTCAGGAAATATTAGGTAAGACAAACCTGTCAGCTTGATCAGCCCTGCTAGTCTAATAGTGCTTTTGAACACTGGAAACACAATTTGTTTGCTTTGCTTTGGCTTAGTTCCAGTCATCTGAGAAATGTAATGCTGTGCTCTTTTAAGTGTATTAAACTATTCTTGTAAAGTGAATTATGCTGATAGCTTGTTTTCTTGGAGGAGAAGACAGCAATAAAAATTATTTGTGACATTTTTTTAAAAAGATGGACTTCAGACATCCAAGAAATCAAGATTTGTCCAACATTAGGCCCTTTCACTTGCTCAAGTTGACTATTAGCTCTTACCACTGGGGTTTTTTTGTTTGTTTTGACATACATTGTCCCCTTTTTACAGCCATTCTAAAGGTGGTGATTAAAAAAAAAAGAAGAAAAATCTAAAAAATATCATAGGGACATCTGAATCACTTTATATTCTTATAAACCGATCTTTGGGACTGGTATGAAGGAGAAAAAAGCTGTTAATATATGTAGAATTAATTCTGATGAATTATTTAACATGCAGAAATTTAGTGTATAATCTCTGAATAATCCTCCCATCTTAAAGCCTTCAGTTCTTTTGGGATTTAACAATGCTGGCTGATAGTACTGAGGCTTGTAATGCATTCTGATATGTCCTGTCTCATTTCAGTACAGGTAAATTGAAAGCAAATTTAATTCTAATTAGCCAGATGGATTGCTCAAAGGACTAGGTCTGCAAGGTAATGTTCAAGCTTTTAATTTCTTGTGATCTGAAAATGAGGTTATGTATGATTGATTATTTGAATATCTGAAAAATTAAGAAAGTCTTAAGCAAATGAAATGGACAGTCTGAGAAATAGTGGTAGCTTGCATCCAGAGCCTTTTTAAGACAGTTTTTCACTGTCTTACAGTGTGTTGTGGCATTTAAACAAAGATGTGGTATTTCTTATCCCTTCTGAGCAAAAAGTCAGTAACTAGCAGAGCTTCTCAAGCCTGACATATGGGTTCTTGGAAAAATCTATTATGTATTTTACCTCATTCGTTTGACTTTTTTTTTAATTTGACTTGACTTGAAAACCTGGCAATGCCATCTCACTGGAATACAAAGTCCAGTTTGGTTTCCAAATAATCCAGAAAGCTTGGAACAGAAACCTAGTAGGATATATTAGGTTTTGGCTTCACTTAATCTGTCACAGTTCATGAAGAAAATTTCAGCAGGGTCACAGAAATAAATTTGCTTCAGTGGTGCTGTGACCATAAAATGCATTATCTGAGGTACTTCTGGTGAATGAAAACTCATTATGTTGTGCAGAGAACAGGTAAGGCTTTATTTTTTTCCTGAAGGAAAAAAGCATGGAGCTTTGGTCTTCCATCTTCTGGTGGGATTAACTAAAACTGGAATAGGCACTGAAGGAGGAGAAAAATTAAATGCAGAGATGTCAAAAAAAGACAAAGAGGCCTTAGCTTGTTTAGCCTTTTAAAGGCTGACTTGGTTGATTTTCATGCATGATAAGGTGGGTAAATAATACAGGGGAGAACATCCATTTAAGGTATAGGATTATAGTGGCACAAGAACAAATACATGTATACTACTTATGAATACATCTAAGTCAGAGTTTAGGAGAACTATGTGGATTGGATATCCATTCTTGGACAGCTTTCTGCTAGGTTATTTAGACCAAACTACTCTTTGACTACCAATATGATCAGTTTATGAAGGAGCTTGTGAAGTTACGGAGTATTAAGTTTTCTACATGAGTGAACAAGATAAAGAGACAGAATTATACCTTTGGGTGATCTTAGTTTTTGTTATGCATTCAACTGGATATATGGGGCTTGAAATGTTTTCCATAAGAGTTTGCTGATCTATCAAAATTACCGCAGGTTTACTTTACTTGAGGACTAAACTCTTATGTTCATGCTATGAGTCTGTTGTACACTTTAAGGCCACCCTTCTGTTCCTATTCCATGCCTCTTTTTATGGTATCCAAGTGCCGTTCAGAAACCTCTTCATTAATGTAACCATAATGCATCATAAAAATTATTCATTCTCTTTTTCTTTCTCATAGTCTTCAGGAGAAAGTGCTGTAACACATACACATACACATACAGAGAGGGACATGAAAATATTTGGGAAGGCATGCTGAAAAAATTGACTTTATCATAGCATGTGTGGGTGAGGTGCTGGGATTAAACAGATTTTCATCCTATATTCTTTTCTAGAGATCCGTGTTCTGTCAAGTTAAAGGAGACAGGAATAGAGAATGTCCTTACTGCATTCCTTAAACCAGTGTCTGAACAAACGTTTTAGATACTCCAGAAATCATTAAGGATCATGTTTTCAAAGGATGTGTTAGGGGATGTGCACAGGCATACTGGGACTTTCAGAAGCATTTTTGTAAGCCTTTCATTTTGATCAGTTGGAATTGAGCACTGAAAATTGAGTCAGTGATCTGCCTTATTCAATATGTTACTAAGTAGGCAATTTTTTTTTTTACTGAGATACTTAAAAACAAAGAATAAAATTAGTCTGACATGATATTTTAAAAAGAATCAGCATCATGAAAGGATTAATGCTTATAGACTTCTGAATGATTAAAATTATATATATATATGAATATATATCTTGAATATATATGAATGAATATAATAATGAATGATTTAAATTATATATATTATATGCTACATTATATACATTATATATATACACATATATATACATTATATATGCAATATATATACATTATATACTACTATTATATACATATACTTAAGTTTTATATTGCCTGCTGATGTAACTGTGGTCTAAAGGAAGGTGTTTGCAGATGTTTGTATGGTGAAGAAAATGCAATGTTTGTGTTGATAATGACTGTAATCTCTTGAGAGTGTGTAGTTTCATGTTACTGCAGGTTTCAGTTCTGTAAAGCTGGAATAATAAATGCTTGTATTGCTGAGTCCAAAAGATTGTTTGTCAGGATGAAGAACAGTGTCCTAGACAGCATTAGTGGTAGGATGTGGAGCTTCTAGGAGGTGGTACAGTAAAATATGGTACATTAAGAGTCAGGTGTTTGCTTAAATTCTGCTCCAGCTGAACCATTTTTTAATGGATAGAAAAAGCACTTAAAAACATATGTCAGAATAGCAAACTGGTTGTGAGCCCACTGCTTCAGACTATCACAACTGAAACAGTCAGTCCTGGTACGTTTGGGGCATGTATTCCACAGTCCTGTAGTTGAGGATAACATCCTTAGAATTAATTTTCTAGAAGGCAGGTTGAAACAACCTGATGTAGTCATAGGAAAAATCAAGGTACTAGTCAACTACAATAACACCATTATGACAAAGATTTAATAATCTACAAGGCTTCATGGAGGATGCTAACTCTCCCGTAATGTTCCAAGTAACGACTACAGCTGGCAGCGACTTCACCCTGGGCTCAGAGACATCTGCTTGCCTAACTGCAGTGGCATCTGCATTTCTTCTGGGAGCCTGCAAGGTGAGGCTGAGAGAGAGAGTAAGTGCCAGTACTTAAAGCAGAAATTTGGACAGCACTAGGGAGATAAAATACTCATTGAATGAAAGCAGCTGAGAGGCAGTGTGTCAAAAAATGCTACCTCTCTCTCTAAAACATGAATAATTCTGTCTAAATCTGGCCAGTGACAGCATAAATTGCAGTAATGGTGTTTCATTAACTGACTATTAATTGGTTTTATATTTGATGTATGATCTTTATAACTTCAATTGCTTTGACTGAGCTGGGCAAAACTCACAGTGCAACTGGTACTAGTTGTCACCATTTTTTAGCTCACTCTGTTAAAGTGACAAAAAGCAAATGGATGTAAGTTGAATTATCTTCCACTTCTAAATCTGTGATCTCTAATTCAAGATATTTTGATACGTTAGCCTGTTTTTATGCTGCTTTTCCCTTAAATAAAGAACACTTTAATTTTTAATGTTGTCAAACTAGAAATTCCCCCTTCATGGAATTTGGAGAAAGTAATCCAAAATAATCCAAAAAACCAAAACTGTGAAGAGATTAATATCTGCTAGATGTGAGGTTCCCTCTCACACTGTAGTTTTTGGTTCCTGTTTTTAAAAAGTAAAATAAAGTAAAACCAAGCAGGTTATCACATTTCCTTTAAAGTGAAATTATGTGAATCTGCTGGATAAAATAGTGCTTGGGCAAGGCTTGGAAATGCGCTAAGTCAACTGAAAAAAGAAAAAAGAAAAACGATACTTGAAACTTCGGTTGTTCTGCAGATGGTGTTTATACGGCATTACAAGCCTAAATCAAAACATGAAATAAGTGAAAGTATTCTTTTTTTCTTAAAAAATAAAGGAAAAAAAAAATCCAACAAAAAAAAAAAACCCAACAAAACCAACCAACTGAACAAAACCAGAAAAACTTACTCTATTCAACTCACTATAACATCTTTGAAATGAGCAATTGCGTGGTTTTCCCAAAGTGGTACAAAGTATTCACAAATTAGTTCCCAAAATGTCTGTCCATCCTCATCTTCCAAAGACATTTAGTAGATAATATCTTGGGACTGTGAGGTAGTTAATATATTTGCTTCATTAGGTTAGAACAACACATGGAAGACAAATTCAGCTCTCATTAAATTAATTGAAAATTCTCATTAACTTTAACAAAATCAGTGTATGGCACTTCAGAGTGAATTGTCAGTGGAGCAGCAGTTGTAGATTCAAATTTTTCCCTGTAGATTGCACACGGATTTGAATCTATTTCTTAATTTAAAGAATTCCTGTAAAATCCAAGGGGATAGATATATTCACTATGGCATTCAAATTCTGGTAGGTCATTTCTACTGGGTCCACTATATAAGTCAGATAATGTTCTGGCTACCTGAAGATGCAGCAGAGCCTCCTATTCTCTGATCTTGAAAAGCAACATCATATAGCTAAAATACTGCCACACTACACTAAATCATCCGTGTATGTAATAATTTTGTAAGTGCTGTTATCTGATTCCCTTTGTGCCTGTTATACAGTGGTTAATAACCCCAAGAAAATGCCCCACCATTACAATAAATACTTCTTCAAATAATTCATCTTCCACTTCAGTCACCAGCTATTTTGAAGCTTTTGTCCTGTTGTGTGTCTACTAACATCAATAACAAAATTATTGCTGACCTCATAGAAAGTAAAACAAAGTCCTTAATACTTCCTAAAAGCAGGATTCTTGCTGTAGCAGTCTCAGATGTTATTTTATCTCTGTTTTATTATGTTACATAATTGACAACAGATAAGTGTTAAGACAGATGTCACTGCATGGTGCAGTTACACATGTGCTTCCAAATTCTTTCCAGTATGTGCTGGGAAGTACATGCTGCAGCATTTGTCTTCTGTTTCATTGCACTTGGCAGAAATAATGGTATTCGGAGACAAATTTATATGACCCAGTACTAGAGCCTGCTTTTGGCTTTGGTCTTTCATCAGAGACTGATTTAGAAGGAGAATTTCTCCTGAAGAATGGTCTACTTCTATTGAGATTAAAGACAAAATCATACTGTGTCCCTTTGGTTTCAGTCAGATGCACTTAGAATATTTTTAAGGAGCAGCAGCTGTTCACAGCAGAGTTAATCTGGCAAATTAGTGCCTGGGTTAGACCAGCCTAGGTATGAAATTCCTGTATAAAAAGCTGTATAAGGGGTGTTTTGTTCAAATGGGCATTGTATTCTCTCCTGTGAACCAGTGAGGTGCCTAAGGGAATATGTCACATGGTTCTCAGAGCTGTGTTTGACTGCATGCCTTTGATTTAATTACCTCCTAATATAAAGTGTGAAAAATACTCCTTTCTTTCTCGCTCTAGCAGATGTGAGTTTAACACATCAGTGCAAGCAAGCCATTTTCTTCAGTGTGCAATGCTCTAGATTTCTGTCTTGCAGCTTGTCTTCCCACCAGTAAAGTGAAATCTATATTGACTGCTATTTTGAGTAACACTGCCTATTATCTTCTGCTTCCTACAAATACTGTGAGTTGCTGTCTGAAAAGTTGTATCATACGTGTGCAACTTACAGGTTGATGGCAGAGTCACAAACTTGGTGTGTGGAAGCCAAAAAGCCTGTTAGACCCCAGCAGTTACTGTCATTTCTGGGATCACAGCATACTGAGATGATAAAAGGCAAAAGCAGGAAAGTAAAACACTTAAATAATCAGAAAGTGCACCTTTGTTTATTTGGGCATGGTCCAGAAGATTTGAAAATGAGCTGCATACCTGAATCTTTAGTGTGAAAAAGCGTGTATTGAGCATGTGACCATGGATATGGAGCACAGCCCTGGTGTGCTGTATGACTTTTCATTTGAGGCAAGCAGTTTTACATGTTCTTTTTTTTGAGACTTTATTAAACGCTTCACTTTGAAATTTCGTTATTTTCTCTCAAACTGAGATGCTGAACAGAAAAGTTCTATATTAAGAGTCAAATAATAGGCAGTCCAGAGAACATAAAGCCTGTAGTGTGACACCCTTGTATGTGAGCTGGTGCTGGCTTTGCACTTGGTACAGAGCACATCAGAACGGGGCTGGGGGCATGGTCCCAGTTGTCTGTCCCTGAACCACTGCTGTCACGGGGCTGCCAGGATTGCTGGCAGCAAAGGGCAGCCATCCTAACAGGCTGGGTCTTGACCAGGAGAAGCATCTGGAGTGCTGTGTCCCACTGCTGGCTGGTGCATGCCAACAGCTCTCTGCAGACTTTAAAAATGTCAATGGCAGTGAGGCTCCTATCACCCTCTCCAGCTCAGGGAGTCTGTTAATAACTTTCTTTTCTGTTCTAAGCATGGTTTGTGTTGTAGC
Organism: Daphoenositta chrysoptera; assembly: GCA_013397915.1. Classification (NCBI taxonomy): domain Eukaryota; kingdom Metazoa; phylum Chordata; class Aves; order Passeriformes; genus Daphoenositta; species Daphoenositta chrysoptera. The sequence goes on along the minus strand of VZRO01000324.1, from coordinate 372,703 downwards.
CTCTGGTGGTTTTTATTTGCAAAGTCCTTCAACTTCTCAAACCACCTTTATTTTTATATAAAGAGAAGCAATATTTGCTTTGTGCTAATATGTTATTTTGCTGGTTGAGAAGAGAGGAAGCAAGAGAGAAATGTTTTCTCTCTGACTTGCTCAAAAGGAAACTGTGTTTTACCCCTGCAGTCATTAATTCCATCACTTTCTCCAGCTCTGCTCCTCTTTCTGCTCAGCTTTTTGGTCAGTAAAAATGTACTATATGATTTATGCTAAAGAAAAACATATACCTTAAAGATGCGATATTAGGTACTTTGATATATAGCCTGAAGAAGTCAAGGTCCTCTATAATTTGTGTTTGTGTTGGCAGAAGAAAATAGGAACTTGTTGGGAGGTCCTGGAGTAAAGACTGCAGTAGTAAGTCATCTGTCTATGCCATGTTCTTCATCTGGTGGTATGCAATCACCAGGATTGAGCAGAAGGGGCTCTTGAGCTGCAAGGAGAAAATGGAAAACCTGATTTGCCTGGAAAATTGGTTTCATGTTCCAAGTTCCTGCTTCATCAGATAATCTCTTGCATCATTACCCAGCAATGAGCTAAAATTAGGGCCAGGATAAACAGGATGTTAAAATAAAATGCTGCAGCCCACCAGCATTACAGATGTCTGTGCAACCCACACCCCTCATCTCTTCCAGCAGCTGGACACAGGATCTTTAGGGCCAAGAGTATTCTAAACATAAAACTGCCTCAGTGGTCTTGGTGCCTGATGTCTGTATTGCTTCTGGTCATGACCAACAGCTGATACCAGAGAGAAGGCAAAAGATGCTGCCTCTTGTCTGTGTCTGAAGAGTCATGCACAGAATAACTCCTCCTGTGCCTGCCCTCAGAAGTGAACACTGACTCAAGCCCTGGCTGCACTTGTACCTCTGCCTGTTCGGATCACAGCCGGGTGCAGGATGGGGAGCAGGAGACAAGCAGGGACAGAGGCAGCAAAAGGGCTTCTAATCTTCAGTGAAGTGGCACATTAAAAATATGATCTCACTGTTTGTAGAATTTCTGGATTACACTGTTGAAATAATTCTTAGAGATGGTTTTAGTATATGTGCAAAATTTCTGTCCTGCCTGATCCAGAAATTGCTCTAAGCCAAGTTTCTATTTAATGAGCCAATATTAGAGGCTCTTGCAGTTGGTAATAGACTGCAATTTGTTGTTTCCAAAGGGCTATATTTGTTTCCAAAGGGCTCAATTACTTTTGAATTAGTATAATTATTTTCTTTTAATTTCTTGAATGACTTGCTATATTTCATGCACTTCCTTTTAAAGTAAAAAGCTAAAATAGATTACTTCAAAGTTTATTTGTTAAAAGATGCCTTCAGGTTGAGCAATAATACAGTCTCTGCTCAAGTGGAGAAAATGGTTATGGTCAAGTTAGACTCTTATGGATAGATGATAGGAAAAATTGCTTTCTAGGGTACAGAAATGGAAGCAAGAAAATCATGTGAAAAATAACATATTAACAATAGGGTTGTAAGACCGTGTTATTTTGATAATATTTTCTAGGTGAATCTAGAAAAATATTGATTCTCTTTAGAAATGCAAAATTAGTCATACAGCAAATAGGGTAACAGGACAGTTTCCTGATCTTATAAATACCAAGAGACATTTATATAATTTCCATTTTAAATTTTAGAGTGATTACCATCCTGAGAAAACTTCTTACAGGGCATTATTAATGTGAAGATCTCCAGATACTTGCAACTAGAAGTGCTTTATATCACTGGTCAGTGTGTCCATGGGGAATGCAATGCATTGGTTGGTTGAGGTGATGTGTAAGACAGTCTGAAAGGTTCCCCCTTCTAGCCCAGCTGGTATAATGCCACTGACTTTCTCTGAAGCACTTTTCCTGACAAGAGATTTTCTGTGAATCACTCACTCCATTGGTCCTTAGTTTCTTCTTTGATATTTCTTCATGCAAAGGCAATTTATGCTGGTAGTGCAGCTCAGCTGAGGCCTTCCCATGTTCTTAACATATCCTTTGGGCATGAATGAAAGAGGCAGCAATCTACTTGCAAGGCTGGATTCTTGTTTTGAGAACATAGCACAGTTTCTTTCAGAGTGAGAAATTTACCTAATTTGTCCTTCTAGAGATATTTTGAAGAGATAGGGGAATGTCTGTAGTATGTTGCCTTGCATCCAAATCACACCAGGGATTTACTTGGTTCAGAATCTAGTGCATAAAGACACCATTATTTCAGCAATCAGAGGAATTAAGATGCATTAGAAAATACTGGTGCTATTAAACCATCACTGATAAGTAGTTTGTTAAAAACAACTCACTGTATTGGATCTCTCAGCCTTCAGTGAGCTGCATGTAGAAATTAAGGTTTACAGTGCTTTGCAGAGCTGTGAATAACCCTTGACAGCACTGCCAGCTTAGCTGTAGAACTGAAGAGTGACTTGGTTTGATAACATCCCACGAAATACTGTGTCCAGGTAAAATTGGGAAGAAAAATTCAGCACTTATATTTTGAAAAAATAGCAAAGGCCAGGTTCTAAACCCTGGAAAATATCTTACGTGACCGCTGAAGTGCTAAGGAAGTTGCCACTTATTTGTGAGAACTTTGTATTCAGGTTGCATTTACTTTTGCAGAAGTGTTGATTATTTTGGGAGGGATTTATCCAATCAGTTGAGATTCTACCCTTGAGCAGGTTTGGCTCCGTTTTTTGACACCTTTTGTGTTCTTGTTGTAGCTGTGTGGAATGCAGCACATGTGAGCACATGTAGAGCTGATGTATTTCCAGAGATTTGCTATGTGGTTTTATTATTCAGACTGGTGGATGTGTCATGGGAAGGTAAAAGTTATGCACTTGATGCTTTGCCTATCTGCATTTTCTAATGCTGAAGTGCAAGCTTATTATGAAAGCTAGAAAATGACAGGGTGTAGATAAAATACTTTCCTTATATTACCTAAAATAATTTTGCTTCTTTTTTTCCTAACTAGTGTGAGAATGATTTAATGTTCATTGTAGATGCCATTAGTCTCAGTGCATGTCCAAGAATCCTCACCTTCATTGCAGTACACTCATACATAGACTGCTGCTGGCTCAAATCCATGTTGTGGGAAAGAAAATGGAAATATCTTGAGTTGGGATACTTTTACTATCCTTCATTCTTCATATTCACACCCTTATTCTTCAGCCAACAAATGCTCTCTAACATGTACACCAGGCCAAGAAGCAATAGTCCAAAGCAGGAGACTGTTTTCCACACAAATATTAGACAAGGAAAATAGATAGTAACCTGTCTGTCTCTGCAGAGTAAATGACTGAGAACAGATAGAAAATGGATTTAGAGTAATTTTAGGATTATATACGGCTGTCTATTAGAAGGTCAATTTCCTTGAGAATGAGTAATGGTAACAAAGTGCTTGATGGATTTCATGAGGTTTTGCTGACTTTGCTTTTAAAATATAAAAATCTCCATATTAATTTGTCAGGTTTTTTGGTCTATTACTCCTAGTGGGCTGACTACATGTTGAATACACTCATGTTTTAGTACTCTGATAGTAGTTGTCATGTTCAATCCTCTCTTCTACCTCTGGAAATCCAGAGAGTAAATAATATGTTGACACCCTGCATGGACTGAGTTTGCCTTCTGCTGAACAAGATCTTTGTTTCTACATCAGTATTTTACAATATTAAAGAGGCTAATGTATAATGTATAATTATACTTTTTGACACTTGTAGAAATCACAAAATCACTGAAGTCACACTGAAGATTAATAACATAATTACTGGTAAAACTTGCTTAGCTTGCTGAAGAGGTTTTGCATCCTGGAGAATATTGTTTGCAACATTTTCCAGAACACAGCTGAGCAATTAGATATTAACCTGCAGGATTTTCCCATGCATTCTTGAGCTAATTTAACAGGCAGTCAATTTACGCTAATCTAGATCAATTGCTTTACCAAAATAGAGAGAAAATATTTTAAAATAGGCAAAATGTTATTTGATAAAATTTCAGCTAACAGACACGAATGATGATGAGAGTCCATATTCTCAATATGTTTTAAAAAGGCAAGCAAGCCTCTGCCTTTGAAAAGTAAGAAAATGTACATGAAACACAGTTCAATATAGTGAAGAGATTTACCAAAATCTGTGTTTATGTTTCCCTAATATATACTCAAATATGTTTGTAACTTCCTTATATTGAATGAAACCTGACACTTAAGTTCTTTATTTTTCTTTCCAATCACAATTTTTCCATTTAGAACATATCATTACATCACTACATCCTTATATCCAGGTCTCCTTAAGAAGCTGAAGTTGGATACTTGGTTTATGTATATTTTTTCAAGTGATTTATTTGTTAAAATCTACTGTTTAAAGGAATATTATGAGGTTATTCCATTATATAATTTTTGTATGGAAGGTTGGTATATGAAAGGAATTAGCCTTCCAGCTGTTTGTACTTCCGTTTTTTTGAAGCAGAGCATGTACACATCTGTGTTGAGAAAGACTCTGTCAGAGTCATTGGCCTTGCCCTGCAGGCTTCTGCAGTGCAAATAAATAAATAAATCTCACTCTGAATTAGGGAAGTACAGTTGAAATTGGTGACTGTATTCATTTATTCAGTCTTTCATGGTAGACTGGACTATACTCCTTTCCATTTGGTCACCTTTTCACATTCTGATAGCAAGCATTAGAGCTCACACATAATTTATGCTTTTAAACTATGTGTCTATAGCTGTCCAGCTGTGTTTTAAATCTTAATTGTTTTTTAAAACCCTTTTTATTTTTTCCATATACACTACTCAGCCAATAAAAATAAGCAAGTCATCCATGTATCTGTTACATCCCTTTTCATTTATCTGTGTTTTTCTAACCCAGAGCTGCAAGGTGGAAGCACATAACTGTGTAAATCCTAACAGCCTGATCCCAAAAAAACCCAACATTTCTGACATCTATATTGAAAGTAGGGCTTTCTGAACTCTATTTGAGAAAACTTTTCCAAGCTGTAGTTAAAAGGGAGAACTCTAGATAAAACCACATTAAAGACCTAGATGACATCAGGAGTAAATCTTTGGAGAAGTCAGTAATGTGAAACTCTGCAAGCAGTTTTAGAACTGATTTAAAAGTCAGATATAGAACTGGTGATGAGACACTACCTGAGCTCTTCCCCCCTGCATGCCATTTACCAGAGGGTGCTAGCTGATGCTCTGACAAAAAAGTATTCTTTCATCCTGGTGTCTGACATAGCCCAATTTACTTTTTAAATTTGGTTGCTCAGTCCAGCTCCTGAGTTTTCTAATCTTGACCTTGTTTAACTCTATCAACATTTGTTTTCACATCTCTTACTTCAGTGACAGAGGAAGATCCCCCAGTTTATCAGAAACACATGTGCACCTTTAGACTACAGAAGCTAAAGAAGGAAATTATTTTCATCCAAAGAGAAGAGTATGTTCTTGATTTTAAAATAAATAAATAAATAGGCAGAAACTATGTTCAAAGACCAAAATAGCCACTACAATTCTAGATGACGCACTACATGCTGGTTCTTCCTGAGCTGGTCCAAAATTTTGCCTGTTTAATGGAGTCAGCAAACTAGTTTTGTTCACCCCAGGTGAACCTGGCCTGGTACATGCAAAACTGCAGGTCAAAAGAGGGATTTAGGCACACTGTAATGGATTAGGAGGAGTTCTTTGCTGGTTTGAGTGGGATGCTTAGTTTGCTGTCTCCTATATTAGCTTCACTCCTTAGCATGGAAGTCCTAACTTGTGAAAGGGGGTTCTGAGGAAGAGTACACATGGCTTTTGTTTTAAAATTTTGAACGATAAAGGACATGTCAAATTTTCTTCTAGACAAAGAAAGGAAGGAGGAGACATGTCTGCAAAACTGAAGATATGCCAGCAAAAATGTGCATGTATGTCTGCATTTCCACTCTGATTTTTAACCTTTTTCTCTCCTGAAAAAAATAAAAAAAGAGAGTGGATGATGCTTTTGTTTTAACATGTTGAATAAAATGAAAAATCAAACCAAAATAGTTGGCATGTAGAATAATACAAGATGGAATAGTTAGACTGGTCTGGTGAGAATATTGCTCCCACATTTGAGTGTGTTTATGTATTTTTGCAGTTTTGAAGAGGTCTGAGAGGATAGTGCAGTGAATACAAGAGTCTCTCTTCTTGGCTGTGATGATGGCCTCTGTAGCCAGTTCTAACCCTCCAGCATACCCAATACCCCAGATGGAGAGTCCTGAAGTGGGTGGGTGGGGCAGTTGGAGCAAGGCACCCCTGGCCCAGGGGCAGATATGGGCAGGGGCAGCCCCTGTGACCAAGAGCCTCTCCTCACCCCAGTTTGGCACTCCGGAATCACTGCTCAGGCTTCTGCTGATGCTGCAAGAGAGGCTCTGTGGTTTCCCTCTGAAAGTGTCAGAGCTTATGGAGAACTTGCATAGGGATGCAGATAAGCTGGAGTCCTGGTGAAAGTGATTCTTTATTTGCGTTATTGAGCACTGGCCCAGAGCCCGCCAAAGTCAGCAGAAGTGCAAATATTGGATCTGTTCTTGAATTTGTGTGGGTGTCTTCTTAGCTGAAAGCTTGGCTATCACATCAGTGTACTTTATTTAGCCAAATTCCAGACACAAAATAAATGCAAAGATTTCTTTTGTTCTGGCAGGGCTTTTTCTTTTTTTTTCTTTTTTTTTCTTTTTTTTTTTTTTTTTTTTTTGTGTGTGTGTATTTGGGGTTTCTTTTGTTTTTAATTAACATATTTAGTCTTCAGAAACTCCCTTATTTGCGTTCTACAATTATACTGCTGAGTAGGAAGCAGGGGGTCTTTGCAAACAACGAAGTGAATTAGTTTTAGCTAACTGCATCTAAAAAGGAGAGCATGTGGTCTTTTGGCCTTGCTCTGAGAGTAACTCAGCTAGTGTTTTGGACAGCAAAGTCTCTGAATATTAGACCCAGGAAAAAATGTCACAGATTATTAGAAATTGGATGGATGGGAGCAGCCTTTATTGGAAACATTGGCTAAGCTTACATCGTAATTGCTGTGCTGAAGCAGTAAACAGCTGCTGATCCTGTGATCTTTCTAGTGAAAAAACAAGCATTTGTTGTAGTTATTTCTCAGATGTGTGTTGTTGTTTGCACAGTATTTCAAGTGTCCTACTTGGTATTTATATTATTAGCTCAGTGTTCTACATTACAATAAATGTGTTTACTTATTACAGAAGTACTGACCCTTAAAACATCTGCTCCTCAGCTGAACATCCACAGCTCAGTGGGTGTGGGTAGCTTCTGTTAGCCATTCTTTCATAATATTTTGCAGTCTTTGGCAAGCAGTTTGAGTCAGATTCTGACCTCAGATGCACTCCTGTACAATGGCAATAGCTGTGCTCCAGTCAACAGCATTCTTCTAGTTTTATGTCAGTGTTAACTGAGGTCAGAGGACATTGCAGCAAGTGGGCCACAATCCTGTCTAATTTTTGCTGGCAGAGCTCTTAAAGCAAAAGACATAAAAACTGTAGTGGCTCCAAACTGATGCCAAAGTCTCCCTCACTCTTCTAGAGACTAACCAATAGCAAACGGTATGGCAGAAGGTTAATCAAATAGTTATGAGGAATAAAGCATTCTGTGTCTATCACCATTAGCACAAGAGCTGTAACTGCAGTCTGACAGGCTTGGAAGAGCTGTGGCTGTCTGGAAAGTGCCTTTTGATCTTGTGCTGTCTCTTGTCTCTACCAACACTGGACCCGAGGGAAATGCTCAGAAGCGTCTTTTGGAGACAGTGGTTTCAAATGCCTCATGAACAAGGGGAAGGACTGGGGAACCCATCATTTCCTGCAGTGGGGAGAAGACTGCATTGAAATCTCTGTGGTTGTTGTTGAAGTAGGGAAACAATCATGTTAAGAATTTTAGCGTCTTAGCAAAAAGTCATCCTTCTCTCCCACCCTAGCTAGCTGTGCACAGTCTCTGACTCATGCCTGCTCTGCCATTCATGTCTGAGGTTCTGCCTTTCCACCTCTGGTAGCCCACTCCAGTGCTGTGGAAAGAATACCCATCTCAGACCTCCTCCTTCTCTTCCAAAGCCCTGCAGCCTCCTCTGCTCGTGGGCTACCTGAGGAGAGGGAAGCTGCTCACATTACCTCAGAACACAGCCTAATTTGGGGCATGCTTTACTCCCTATGCAGCAGTGGAAAGCATGGGACAGTCTTTTTATCCTGCATTTGCAGTGCACCTACCACCCTAGACCTTGTCAACAGCAAAGGAATTCATCCACTGTGATCATGCAAGCAACAAATAATTTCATCAACCAACCACAAGCCATCTGGGTTAGTATCAGCTGGGACTTCTATAGTGGAAAGAATTCAAAAGTAAAAATGTAGTGTAAATTTAATATACACAGCATCCTCTAGAGGTTTGTGCTGCACCTTACAGATAGGATAACTGCTTCTTTTCCATAACTGGTTTCTCTTAAAAGAACCATCTAGTAATTGTTATAATGAGAATACATTTTGGAATTAGCTTATAGATGAGTCATGGCTAAAACAATGTTGGTGATGCATTTTGTGGAATAAATCTCATTCTAAAATAGACAGAAATGTTTTGCAAAACTACTAAGCAATGTAACCTTTGCAGACTTGTGGGGAAAAAGAAGATCTGATCATTGCTGAACACCAAAAATCCCTGTTTATTTCCCAATTGTTTATAATTGCCCTTTTTTAATTAAATAAAGTGTTGTATTTTCTAGTACATAGATTTAATGTTTACAGCACTGTTTCTATGAGTAAAATGGGCTCTCTTAAAGAACTTCAGGCCATACGAAATGTTTATGCTTGATAATGGATATCCAAATAAAAATGCAGTGAAACTTGGCCTGGAAAATACATGGAAGCATCTTGACATAGTTAATTTGTCATGCAAATAAACCATATTCACACCTTGAATGAAACCATTTATTAATGAAAAGTACTCATTGTTTCATCTACAGCATCTTTTTGATGTGGAAGACAATTTTGATACTTCCACATTATAATATTTAGGATGCCTCCTTGTATGAAGGAGAAAACTTCCTGATACAACTATTCTGGCGTTGTTGATGTCTTGTGGAAACTGGTGATTGAGCATGGAGAATACAACAACAGATGGTATAGAATCACACCAGGTCAGTAAGCNAAAGTAAAATGTGTAAAAAAATTTTCTTTTTGGGTTTTTTTTTTTTTTTTAGTTAGCTTGGGTGTACAGTTAATAGCATTTTGGTTGAGGAAAAAAAGATGTTTTACAACAGTTTTAACAGTGCTTCTGGGATCAAAACTTCTTCTCAGAGCTTCAAACTGTTTCACACCATTCCTACACCACTTTCTGCTTCTAAAAAATGTAAATAAATAAACAAACACAGGACATCTGGATTTGATTGGGGGGAGGGATTAATTTCAAATAAGGACATGAAAAAGTTATTTTGACTAGAACTGAACTATGCTAATGGGGGATGTTGTGTTCTTGAACTTTGTCCTTTCTGGCAAGCCTTGGTTCTCCCCACAAATAGTAGTTACTGATCTGAAAATGCAGATGTCTGACACTGACCCAGTGTTGACTGTCCTAGCATGACAGAGAATTTCAGAGCAGGCAGTGTGTTAGTGGGTGCTAGTTTGAGAAAAAATGAGGTTACTTGTATGCCAGATTGAAGTTTAGAACATTTTCAAAACATCTAAACAGAACTTACTATTGTAAGGCAGACAGACTACCCGAATAACTTAAATAGATAATGGTACTGATCACCTAGAATATTTCAGGTTTAAAGGATTTCAAGTTAGTCAGGACAAAAACGGTTTTTCCTGTGGAGGAGAACTAACCCAGTAACAGTAGAGTCAGAGCAACCTTTGGAGTTGCAGTAAAAAGCTGGGGAGATGATCTCCTCCACCTGATGTTGTATGAGGCACATACATTTATGAGAATGTAGCACTATGTGTTTCCAAAAATTCAAGAGTCTGTTGCAGTTGATTTCAATTCAGTTTTGCACAGCTGGATGTTTCAGAGAGGTCACCACCTCCAGTCAGACACCACCCAGTACTAGAAGCAGCTTGACATCAAAGGTGCTCTAAGAATCCACAGCTCCACTGAAAACATAAGATCTTCAGGAGGTTACACACTTGCATTTACATATCCCAAAGTGATTATAATTCTAAATCTTGAACTCTATGAGGATAGTGTAATGTGAGGAAGTAAGTGAGCTTACTAATGAGAAGAACCAGATCAAGGGTTGGAGGATGTCTGTGGGGATGTGTTCTGGATGGAATGATGTGCAGAAAGTGTCAATAGATCACCCTGCAAAAAGTATGCCTCTTTAAGATGCTACAGTCAGGCATCTGCAAAAATGGGAAATTCTTAGTCATGTGGAGCAATCCTGGCCAAAGAGTTCACAAATTCATCTTTCAACCCAGATGTTGCCTCACGGGCTTACTTCCCAGCCTATTTGCCATTGCATTGACAATTATCCTCTTTCTGGCAACAGAGTACTATTCCTGTGGCATTTGTAGCAATTTTTTACATGGAACAATAAATATCATATAAATATTTAATATGAGTTTAACTTTTTAAGTGTTGTTTAGTAGCTGAAAACTAAAGGGAACTGTGCTGTGACTAATCAGCTGTCTGCAGAGCACCAGCAAGTGCTCCTATTAACTATAATGCAAAATGTACGGCTTCTAGATCACTTTCTGAGATTTAAAGATGCCAGTTTATTGGCTATATGATGCATCTTGCAGTAGAATAACATTAGATTTCTTTTTCTGAATTTTCTAATATCTGAGTTTTCTAAGAGAAGCAAGAGGAAACCACTCCATGACTAGTGGGTTTATGGTGCTGCTGTATATTAGACATCATCAGTAAATTACCTTCTGCTTTTTCCCTGGAATCTAGACATCCCACTGGACTCAACACCTGCAGTCATTTCATTACTTCCCTGTGTGCATACAAACCAATTTGCCATTTTGTCACTGCCTTGACTAAGTGATTTTCTTAGTGATTTATGTCACATGTATTCATGGAACAGTAAGTACCAGATCATAATATGTATATAGACTATTCTGTAAATTAAAACATGCTAGTTCTTTGTCCACAGCCTTGAACAGTGTGAAGTAAGCTCAGTGCTGTTTCTATGCACTTATAATATAACAAATTTCTGATTTTAAGTTCAGATAAGAAAGGTCTTAATTTAAAAAATTTTAAACAAGAAATAAGAATCCTTCTGTGATACTGAGAAAATAAATGATAGCAAAATGGTGTTCAGGCTTGTCACATTGCTTTTCAGAGAACTGATTTTCTGACTGCAGAACTCCATGCAGTCTTACTCTCCCCTCTTCTGTTTTATCTTCCTCTGACAGGTCACTGGAGAGGATAACATCTGATTTCAGACAATAAGATTGGGAAGAGGTAGCAGGCAAGTGGGGCCAAATCCTATGGCCAAGGCTACAAGACAGTGTCTGCATGCAACATCACCTTTTCCTCCCTGCTCTGCTCCTTCTCCCTGAAGCTGGACTCAACAAAAGTGGTGCAACATGGGGTCTGAAAACGTGCCTCTTCCTAGGAGGGCACAGGCTGATCTGGAGAGACCAGGCACCTGTGAAAAAGGGAGATGATCAGAGTAAGGTGGAAAGGTGCTGAACAACTGGACTGGAGGCAGAATAAAACCTGAGTAAATCTATAAAAGGAGAAATTCCCTGTATAGACCTGTTCCTGGTGGGATAGACCTGTCAGGCCTCTGGATAGTAAACACTCTATTAAAACCTGCCATTCAGAGTATGGGAAAGGTAACTTTGGTTGTATGGGGAGGGGCTTGATTTAGAGTCTGAGGACATCGGAGGGAATAGTCAGTCTGGGGTTTTGTACCCTGCAGGGAAGAGGAAGGAAGGCACACAATGAGGAGTGGGATCACATGCACATGTAGAGGGAAAAAAACCAAACAAACCACACAAAATAAAAAGAGAAGCAAGATTCAGCTTGCCCATAGTTGTGTGCATTACAGATCTAAAAGAAATTGTATGAGCTGGTATATGTGAAGTCACTCATATTTAAAGCTGAAGGTGAAAAACAATGTATTGAGGAGCCTGTGCTTCCTGTGGAGAAGCTGTATAATGACACAGAAAGTTTTCTCCCACAGCTTTTCGTCTCCTTACTTCAGCAAAACTAATGGGAGTAATAAAATAAGTTGTTGCTTTTTCCCTTCTTACTGCATTTATATGGGAGGAGGAGGCTAAATGTGCTGTCTTGTATTACTTTTCTCCTCCAGGAGTAGGTAAAAAGTGATGTATGCTTCATACTTTTTTACAAACAGATTGCACTGGACAGATGCTTAGAAACAGCTTAGCTAAATCATGTTAAGGGATGCCTACATTATGCAGTGTGGAAAATCTGATGCTTTTGGTATAACCAGGCAGAAACGGAGATTCATTTGGGGCACAAGAAGCTGTGAGGTTATGGTTTACCATTAATGGAAAAGAGGAAAAATGTCTACTGTGAGTTGTGCTATAAAGTCCAGTTAAATAAGAAGTCTTTGAAAGGCCCCGGTTCATGGAAATGTCAGTGGGTTTGTGGGCTCATTTAGAACCAAACAATGTGCCCAAATGCACCAAAGTATGAGAAACCTCCACATGATTGACAAGCATGTGATACACGGGCTGAAAAACCACATTTAGTCTTTGAAGCAAGTGGGCTTTTGCTGTCAACAGTGGTTAGTGTTTAACAAACTCTTCCTCCCAAATTTGTTTAAGGTTACAAATATGTTGAAGGACATGAGCACTTACAAACTCAGTGTTTTCATGACAAATTTATAGTTTCATAATTCATAAGTGGAATTAAAGCCTTGTGTGAATTGCTTACTGTTATCACTTAGTTTGCAATCCCAAACACTCAGTTGTGGATCTGGAAGTGGCCTGAAAATTAAAAACAAAAACAAGCAATGCCCACTGTGCGTCTGAAATCCTGCTTCTTTCTAGGGATTAACTGCTCTTAAGGTCTGCAAGAAGAGACCTGCTTGCCTTGCAATGCATTTCAGAGAGAGCGGTTGGTCTCTGTGAATGAGAGAAGCTCTCAGCTGGTCTCCTAAGCCCATGTACGGGTGTTTTATGTTTCCATAATATCCTGGTGGTTATGCACTCTCCAGGGAAGTGAGGCAGAGAGATCAAGGCTACGTTTACCCTGGGGGAGGTCTTCCATCTCCTAACAAGGTGTCCTGCTTTTGAAGTTTTTCTAGAAAATAGTGAAGACTAATTTGAACAAAAGAAAACGGGCAAGACAGACAGTTTATAAAATTCATGAGGACTGTAACTAGCCCTGATTTAAGAAGAAAAGTTTACTGTTAATTTCAAGAGACAGTTCTGTCACTGTGGGCCTATGCTTTCCAAAACTGGAAAGCAAGATCAAGTGAGCAGCCCCGGCAGGTAAGAAAAGTGGCCAAGCCAGCTCTTTGGTAAGGTGGGGATGCCAGTCTTTACTGACTGAACCTGACTACATCCTTTACCACTAGATAGGCTCACCCCTACAGCTATCTGAAGAGAAAAGACTGTAAACCAGGCCTGTTACTGGTAGTGGGTTTGGAAGCGATGGTGGGACACACTGCAAAAGGACAGCCAGCCTGTGCAAGCTCAGCAGTCGGTTGGCCAAGACACCTTAGATGTCCAGGAACTGGTAATTTATCCCTCTATAATTCAGACATGGAATGATATGTCTTAGTGACTGAGCTGTTTCTCTGCTTGGGTAAATGAGATGTATGTGTTGAGGAAGGCAGTCAGCATTCAGCAAGAAGACAGATTAATTTAAGATTAACTCCTCAGTGGAGTGGAACTGACAGGCCTGTAGAAGATGAGCAGTTCTAGGGGCTGTTAAAGTCCCATTAAAATTCACCAGCTTGGGACTTGCTTTACTTGCAAGTGCTTTGATAGTGTGAATACATGTGGTACAGAGGGAGAGTTTGTGCCCCAAATTAGCATTGAGCTAATTGGAAACAAAACCAAAATTGTTCCTGAAAAACTTAAGTATGATTTCTAGGGTAATATTAATTTCCAGGAATCAGGCAAATCTTTGCATTTTACTCTTACAACACTGAATGTAGTCAAGCTGGTTTTGAATCTGTTCCCTGATGCAAAATGTGAAGAGCTGGTTTGCAAACCTTACTGTGGCTGCTCTGGCTCTGGATGGGCTGTCAGCCAGTATGTGGGTTAAAACCTTGGCAGCAAGATGTTGTGACATAGAAATATAAGACTACTCTAAAAGACGCCTCTTTGTGCAACTGGCTGGTGCTTTTCTGTCATTGAATCTCAAGGGCAGGGCATGGGGAATCATAGCTGGCTGTTGGCACTATTCTTCCTTTGGAAAGAGAAAAGAAATAGCGTGTTGAGACAGCACTATTTTGTGCTTCTTAGGAATAAAATCTGTAGTGAATAGAATGAGAAGAAATACAGGTGATTTTTCAAGTCAATTTTACAGATATATCAGTCTCTGTCTAACAAAATAGGCCAAATTTTGACTGACTGATTTTGCCAACCCATTTTGTACATGGATATTCTAGTCTTTGTTTAGTAAGTAAACACTAAAATGTCATTTTATCGAAAAAAAATTTTAAACACTCTATTTTCTCTTTTACTTAAAGATATTTTTCCCCTTTCTCCTTTGAATTTGCCTTCTAGCTGGTGATAATAAAGAACCTGAGCAACAGCTTGAGCAAGTGGCTGAATAGAAGTATAAATGTTCTGCACTGGAGTGATAGCCCAAGCAGAAAACCAACCATGTTGTAAAGAAGGTCTTTTCCTCATAGAGTCATTCCTTCAGCTCTCTGTAGGCACTAGGCAGTGTTTGCATGCATCTAATCACTAAGTCTACCAAGTTGGAGTTCCTATAAGCTCAGGTTCATTTTGAAAATAAGCTTCTCCAAAGCATTTAAGCACATTTGTGATTTTTGTAAGGAATATACTGAACTTCCTTGTTCCACGTGTTACATCTATTCTTTTTTACCCTCTGAAAAGGAAAATAGCATACTCTTCATGTGATGATTACTGTGTAATGATCTTCACACATTACATAATGTCCTGTCTTCCACTTGGAAAAGCACTGGCACAGCAGAGAGTTGCAAATCTGTCCCTTCATAAAGTGTAGACTGATATCATTTCAGCTGGCTCATCCCTGCACAGCTTCCAAAACACATTGTGCTTTGCAGCATAGCAGTATCCATTTCTGCCTCCTTTTTTTTCAAAAAATGCACATATGAAATGTATGTCCACAGCATGCTAGCAAACCCACTCCAGCAGGAGTGCTGCAAAGCTGATAATGTTTTTTTTCCTGGAAATGCTGTGATTGAATTGGAAGGTGTATAATACTGAAGAAAAAATCATATTTATTCAATCTTCTCCCAGAATATGTCTATACAAATAACTAAGTTTCATGTAACTTCTGTGTATTAAAAGTGGATGCCAGCAATGCAGTTCCCTAATTTTATTTAGGCACCGTGGGAGTGCATTTAAACAGTGTCAAATGTAACATATATGAAAAACCAGGCTTTATCTGTAAATACTAAAATTCCTTTATAGGAGCTGAGTCCTTCCATTTCTGTTCATCAATTTAAAAACTGTGAAAACATGCCCTTCTTGCACTTTACTCCCCAGATCTGCACAATCCACAGTACTAGCTTGTCTGCCTTTGGGAGAAGACAAAGGCAATATTCAATCCTCCATGTCTCAGGCTGTCCAATTAAACATTTTCTGGATCATTTCATTGCTTTGACAAGTTTCAAGATTGATGCAATATTTTATCTTCTGTTTCTCCAGTATCTCTGCCAGTTTTCAAAGGGTTTATTTCTTTCCTGCCGAACAAAGAATGTCTTTCTATCATTCATATCTCAAACTGGCTTAATTTTTATTTTTATTCCTGATTTCTGATGGGTTTTAATACAGCTGTTCTTTGATTCTCAACACATTTCTACAACAATTCCTCCCTAATCTATGATTTTTTTTTTTTTTTTTTTTTTGGTCTCACATCAAGTCTAACAACGCAGATTTTTTGCCAGAGCTTAAAACCAATCTCCACTCTAATTTCCTCCCATTAGTGTGCTAGAAACATGATGTTTTTCTCTAGTTGATCTCCTGATCTGGGATTTTAGCTGAAGATAAAATGAGAATTTCTCCTGGAAAAAAAAAAAAAAAGAAAAGCTGAAGGCATTTAGACCTATTGTAATTTCAGTGACAAATTTAATCTTCATTAGACAAGACAGAAAATACCTTGCCAACAGAGAGAGACTGTAAGATATAAGAAATGGCCTTTCAGTAATAAAATAATAGTTCATAGCTGTTATCTAGTGCTTGTCATCAGTAACACAGACCATGTTTAACAGCGAAAGTGAGTTTCATTATCTGCATCTTACAGATTGCAAAAGAGAGGCATTCATTGAGCTGTCATGCAAAAATACTAAAAAATATAGGTAGCCTACACTTTTACAGCATATATTTAGTTTCTTTTACAGAATCAATCTCTACACTATATATATTTGCTATAATTACTTAGGTTTCTCTTATGCTTTCTCAAAAATTGAAAATTTCTGACTTCTATGGTGACTGCTCTCACAGAGGACCGTATGTCTGGTACTGCACTGGGCCAGATTGAAACCCTTGTTATTTAGAATCACTGCTGTGTTTTCAGGAGTCCTTAAAACACTTCATGCACATGAGTGAAATTGGAAGGCAATAGGTCTTCTTTTTTAAAGTTTTGTACTATTCTTTTGGAAAAATATAGCAGAAATGAGGGAACTGGGTAAATATATAAATTAAGGTTCAACAGTAATTGCAAGTTGAAGGTGAAGGGCCCTTGAAATAAGCTTCAATGTCTTTTATTAAAAATAAAATCCCATTTTCATTTCTTGACCATTCCATCTCTACAAAAAAACAGCATCACAAATAAAACACTGTAAGCTTAATTCAGTCTATCTAAAAGGGCATGAAAATCAGGTAAAGGTATCTTAAGAATTCTACAGTACTAGTATTTAATGTATTTTTCAGTCATTGCTAACCTACACATGGAACCCTGACATATAAGCCCAGTGAGACCACCTTTACTTTTCCTGACCCTTGAAGCAACTCTGTGTTTGATCATGACAATTTACTTCTTTTTCATTTTGTGGGACATTTCATGAAAACCATCTTGACACCACAGTGTAGTGAGTTCTGGCATTAAGCCTTTACTGTTTATTAAATGAATTCATTAATTCCACAAATGATCAATCTATTTACTTGTAGCTGGATTAATCTTTCTTAATCCTGAATCATTGTTGGTCTAGGAAGCCTTTGTGTGCAGCAAATGAAAGAAGATATATAAATTCCTAGTTTGATCCATAATGAAAGTGAAGGGGTTTAAATTTATGGCTCGGACTGAAATCAATTTGTGCGTTTAGCACTGAGCTGAAGAGAAGTCCAAGTTATGTCTCCATAAACAGCTGCAAATTTTAATTTTCCCATCTTCAAAAATTTCTCTTGCCACTTTACTGGAACAAAAATCGTGCAGTTTTTTTCTTCAGCTTTTATAACATCAGGTACTATTACATTCTCTGCTACACATTTCTGGGCAACAGCAATTGCTTCTTCATTTTCCAGTTTTCCAAATCCTGAGCTCTGTGAAATATCTAATACTGCAAACCACTTCCTTTGCACTCCTGTGATGGGGACAGAGGGGATTGAGGATGCAGCAAGAGAAATGTGCCGTACTTAAGTCATGCTGGGGTTACATCTGCCTTTTTTTGAAGTATCCAGGATGTGTTGAGTTCTCAGAAGTGGCACTTTATATGTATGCTGTATTTTGGCACACTGCCACAAACTTGTTAATAAATCTGTTTGGAGACAGTAAGAGGCTGAGGAGTTTGCCCTTGTTTGTAGACAAACTTACTAAGGGTGATTTCAGTCTGTTGGGCACAACTGGGAGGAGAGGAAATCCTTCCTCTGTGTGCCGTGTTTGTTGTACCTGATGAGGTGTTATGCCATCACGCCACCTTTCTTCTCTTATTTCCATTGTGCCCAGGTTGCTCAGACTTTAATCTGTGCCCCTGAGGTGATGCTGCCTTTACGTGTGTCTTGGTTTGAAAACCAACCAGTGGGAGATCGCAAGTCAGAATAAAATTCAATAGGAAAAAAATTAAAAATAAGTGAAGTAATACAAGGAAAAGCACTGACAAAGTCAGATACAACCTGATACCCTGTTGGGGTGGTGGTAGCAGTCCAAACGTAGTAGCTCAGTTGAAGCGGTGATTCAGCAGTCTGGTCTCCAGCTGAAGGTCCAGTGGTAGCTCTTGTCCTCTGGGAAGCCAGTAGACAGGGCTCCCGTGGTGTTTGCAATCTCACCTTATATCCAGGATGGAATGCTTGTCTCCTCCCTCTGGGCGGAGCATCTCACAATGGGATGATGTAATTTTGTCAGTCATGTGGCAAGGCCTTGATGGGCCATTAACAGAATATTGTCTGGAAGGGGTTATCTATGAGTCATGTGGCAAAACCCATTAACAGACGATAGTCCAGAGGGTGGAGGCAAGCAACACCACCCACCTGGTTTCAGCAGTTCATGTAGATGGTGATAGAATACACTGCAACCCAGGACAACCTGTATTTATGTGCAGCTCCATTGTGTTGGTATGTGAGCCCTGTTTTCCATCTGCATCTCTTTGCCCGAGCAACCGAATCCTGCGTGGCAGCCTTTGGTGTGGATGCTGACACTGATCCTTGTGCCTGATCCGAAGTCAGCCTGACAGGGCTACCCAGGAAGCCAATGACCCTCTGGTGCTGCTCAAGCACCAGTAAGTGACAGGTCTGTGCAGAGCTGACCAGTGGTGTCCTGGCCAGAACAGTGTCCCTGCAGTCACTGCTCTTTGCACGCTGCAGTGCAGAGGCACTCTGTGTGCTAATCCATTTTTTGAGCAATGGGCTCCCATCTGCCTTAGCCTTTGGCTTTTCCTCAGGCTAAAACTGAAGATGACCCTTCTACCAAAGTTGCATTTGGCGCTGTCTGCTGGGAAGGGCATAATTAGCCAAGATAACACAGGTTAGTGCATCCCAGTTATTTACTGTAATCTTTCTCAGCAAGTCATGCAAAAGGAGTTCCAGACATATGCTGCAGTTCAAATTGTGAATGCCTAGTTCATTTTTTGTATCCTTTTCTCTTGTATCCTCAGGTTGTTCTAGTCCCTAAGTTTGCTAGATCCTTCAGGTTGAAGAAAGATGCTTTCAAGTTGGAACTGAGAGATTGACACATAGAAGATAACTCTAATGCTACTGTCCAACACCAGCAATCATAGTGTAATCCAGTTACTGACCAGAAAAAAAATCATAAACTTTTTTACAATGTGTTTAAATAAGGTACAGTTGTATTAGTATTCTCTGGAAAACCTTTGAATCAAGTTTGGAAAAGCAAGAATTTGCATATAAATAGAATATTACAGAGAGAACTCCATTTCTCTTGGCAGGGCATTTTTTTGTTGAATTCTTTACTTTTTGCTGATTTTTAAACAAATAATTCTGTATTTTAGCAAGGTTTTGTGTTATAGGGAGGTTTGGACAGAAAATACACAAACTACACATGAATTAACATTTTGACATTATTGCAACAATAGTTAAATCAGAAAACCTCAAATTATTTAAAATGTGTTAACTACTTCCTTTTCTATGCGGTACTTTGATAATCCACAAGTAAATATAATTATTAATATTGGGATTTTTGTGCCAGTGACATGAGAACATTACAGATATACTTCCTTTTGGAAGCTTAGTATGTGCTAGATGTTCATCCATGTAAATTTGGGTGTCTGCATTACTAATAATTATCGCAAGTGCTACTGGGAATGTGGATACTGAACATATTAGTGTAGCGTTCAAAGATTAAGTGAGTAGTACTCAAACTGAATTTGCTATGGCTGGGCATCTAAGTCTATTAGAGTGTATTTTCTTTTTTTTTTTTTTTTTTTTTTTTTANTTTTTTTTTTTTTTGAAAGGAAAGGCTAAACAAGAATCAATTCCAACTTCATTATCTTTCTTTTCAAGGTGATTTTGTCTTCCTGTCTCAGGAAGTGGAGGGCTGAGATAAAGGATTACACTCTGCATTGTTAGCTTAATCATAATTGTGTTTTTATCGTTCAAAAAATAATACAAAAAAGATCTGCAAGTGTGGGATGCGGATGTGCATAAGACTTCTAAGCACCTTGTAGATGTGAAATGTTTCATGGCTTCCACTTGTTATGATCAGCCTTCCCCTAGACTCTTGTTTTAACCTCAGTTGTGAACGCAACGTAAATCCTTCTTAGATTGTGTGTATAAAAAAATTAGGAACATCAAATTAGAACTTTTTTTTTTTTTTTAAGTCTTCTTTTTACTAAAATAGCTTCAAAATCTTGGTACTGGCTAGGTTTTTGGTGATGACTGATATCACTGTACTGGCCAAAATTTTCTCCCTCATTACCCAGCATCTTCAAGACTGCAAGCCTTCTTTAAGACATAAATTGTATTTTTTTGGTTCTGTGTGTATCCAATTTAGCAATAAACTTAGGTCTTAGTCCCCACGTGGAACTGACGGGAAGAATAGCAAAAAAAATATGTAGTAAGTTGTAAATCCCTAATTAGATTGCTTGTAAATTCAATGTGCAAATTATTGTGTTTATGTAGCTGGAGAATACGAGTGAGGCTGGAATTTAACAATATTTCCTCAGGGTTGATGTAGGCTAATCAAAGTAATGGTATTGTTACCCGTGGACTCAGATCTTGACTTTACTTATACCATTTTAATTTACCTGTATGATTGCATAAATAATTACAAAATGAAAGTAAATCTAGCAATTAAAACAAACAAACAAACAAAACCAAAACAAAATTAAAAAAACAAAACCAAAAAAAAACCCCAAAACACTACAAAAACCCAGCCTGCAGCAGTTATAGTTGTGACAAAGATAAAGTTCTAGAAGTGTGGTAATATGCTCTTCGGGACCACTTATAGTGGTGAAAAATACGTATTATTATTGATACTGATTCTGTATTGGACTTGTCGCTACTTACTGCATAATTGCAAGGAAAACATACATCAAGAATGTGTTGTTATTTTAGACACTATTTTTTTGTTCTGAGCAAACAATTCAACAGCAGTATAGTGGTCATCATTTCCATCATTCAGAGTTTTATCATCGTTGACCTCTGATTTCCCTTTGCAGGTCTCATAAATCCTCATCCCCAGTTAGAGAAAATAGGATCATGCTAAGCATTATTTTCCCATATATTATTACAATTCTGTTAGCAGTTTCAGACAAGCTTTAAAAAGAAACTATGAGGATCGGGTCTTCTGTTGTCTTTAAAATCATTAACCAAACTGACACAGCTATTTGTGTGCTAATTTTCAGTGTGGGATAATTCTACAAATCATTTTATTTTTTAATTTTTCAAGAAATTTATTGTATAATTATTAAGGACATCTTGAAAGTCAAGCTTATTTGTTGTATCTTTCCTAAACTGAGGTCAGAAAGATGGAATTGGTCCTAGGCCCATGAATCAGATACAGAAGAAGAAAGAAGTCTCTATTTTGTTGAGGTGTTCATAGGCAGAGTTAATTTAACTAGAAATTTAAATTTTTTATGAGAAGTATGATTGATTTTTTTTCTGTGATATTGGTCATTCAGTATATAAGCCCTCTACCCAGAGAATCCTTTAAAGGTAGGTTTTTGTTTATGCTTTGAAAAGTCTACAATTTCATGGGACTAGTATTCATATCTTCCACCAACATTTGTTGGTTTCTCAACCTTACTGAGAGGGTCATAATAGAAATAAGGACTTGTAAGACAGGCTATAGAAAGTTGCTCAATGTAAAGTAGTATAATGGCATTTTTTGTCCCTTGATGAATAAATTTGTGTATTTGATACTTGATTTTGCTGGCATTTGGGCTGAAGCATATTTAGAAAGTTGATCATGTATCTCATAAGCAATCTGCTGAATAGAGTATGAGTATTTCAGAGTATGAATATTTCCAGTCTTTCAAAAAAAATCTTGCTGATTATGGTGCATTTATGAAATTAGTCAAATTGCAGAGTTGGTTTAAATGTGTGCAATCATGAAATGTAAATAACACACACATTCAGAAACACAATTCTGAAATTCTGATGTGCGGAAACACTCCACAAAACTTTGTTTGACCTTGTGGAAAAGGGGGCAAAAACCCAAAACCACTTAAATGAATGAAAGAATATTTACTTATTTGCTGGGGTTTTTTCCCAAATAGGGTTTATTTCTCCTTTAATTACATTGCCACCCTTAAAAATATAAAGTTTCTTTTCTGTTGTTTCTTCCTTATAAATAAAGATTTATGTAGACCA
Source organism: Daphoenositta chrysoptera (assembly GCA_013397915.1). Classification (NCBI taxonomy): domain Eukaryota; kingdom Metazoa; phylum Chordata; class Aves; order Passeriformes; genus Daphoenositta; species Daphoenositta chrysoptera. The sequence continues at coordinate 350,340 of VZRO01000324.1, read as the reverse complement.
GACTTCCTTAAAATATCAGAGCTGTCTTACTTGTCAAGTGCAGCTGTTGCATTTTGGGCTTATTTGCTTAGAATTTTTCCCTTTTACTTTGAGGGCAGGCTTGGCAAAGCAGAGAACCCATGTCCCCACCCCAGTTAGGTGTCTTCTTCCCTTTCAGCAAATCTTTCTTGTATAGCCCAACATTTCTGGTCTGTTAAAGCCACTAGTATAATTCACAATATTGAAGTGGACAAACAGCATTGATTTATGTTAATGAAATAGGTGTTAAGCCATTCTATGTGTTTCATAGTACAGGACACACATCTTCCTGCCCAAAACCTCAGACTAGCAGAGCCACCTCAAAAGGTCCTGATCTAAAAGACCTGTTTTAGATGTGTCTTCCATCAGTTTAGTTTAACACGTTTAAAAACTTGTTTAGTAGTTGTTAAAATGTAAGCTCAAATGGTAAAAAAGCTGTTACCTGGGTACATGGTGGTTTAAGCAATAGATGCCAAAAGCTTTGTTTTTCATGTGAGCATGTAAAGCTGCACAGAAGGAAATTTGAAACACCTGTTTTAGATATAAGTGAAAGTGATTCTGCCTGTAATTTTCACCCATTCCCATTCCTCGACATCTTCTCTAAATATTCTCTGCAAGTCTTCCCAGTTTGTTGAATGATGCTCCTCTTCCCTTAAAGCCTTTGATGGAAATTCTGATCAATCACATCAGCTATGACGGACTGAACTGGCCAAGAGTGGCAAGAGCTTCTGATCTTCCCAACAGTCACCAAATAATCTCTGACCAGTGAAAGCTTTTTATAGATTTGTTTCCCTTATCCCCACCTGACTGCCTCTGTAACTTTATTCAACATAGAGCTGAAATCTTAAATTTTAGCATAACCCAAGTAGGAAAGGAGCTGGAGACATCATGATTTTCATCACTAATTTTATGAAAACTTCAAGAGCAAGAGCTGAAGGATCAGGCCAAAACACCATCTTCATTACATATTCAATAGAAAGACCTTGCTCTACTTTTACTGCTTCAAAACACTGCAGCACAGTATCAGCCATACAGACCTTCCCACAGATAGTGACATGCTAGTGATAGTAGTACTATATATGAAACTGTGATGGTTTACACATAAAAATATCAGTTGAAAACAGTAATTCCAGTTTTAACAGATTTGAAGGCTTACTGTAGTTTTGCATCTCTGTTCATACAAGTTGAACAAGTTGCTACTCATCTGTGTTTGCCAATATTGTGATTTTATTATAAATCACATATTACAGCATTTGGCTTCTTTTCAACTGATTTGAATGACATGTTCTCCTTCAGTGTTAATTAAAGAGAGAGCTCTAAGATCTAAAAGATAAGACTATAATACTTCGGTACATTTCCTCTAAAATGCCTTTTATGTGATCTTTTTAGCTACACAGAGATTTCAACCAGAAATACGAAACAGTTCTAACTTGTAAAGTGTTGGAATGCTTTTTCTTCATGGGCTGCCTCCTTTTAGAACTTAAAATTAATTTATCTATCCATTATCTGAAAAATTATGTTTTATTTATCTAAAAGGAAAACATCCTGTTCAGCTAATTTCAAAAATGTTTGTCATTTTCTTGGCATTCTGCTGGGATAAACAGAGAGAACATTCTGGAGCAGAGCTGGTCTAACCAAGCGCGTCACCCCTCTCTCTCTATCCCCTGTAGTTTTAGGCAAAGGTTTAATGAAGGAGAAATCACACAGTACGTTTCTCTCTTTACTCCTTAAAATCACATCCAGGTTTTATCTCACGTTGTAGCTCAGTATCTCCACACTGCCAGTCCAGGACAGTTAACTAGTCTATTGATAACAGCGTTTTACAGATTCCACAGGTAATGGTGAAAAAACCTCCAAGGACTAGTTTTAAACTGAGTAGTTATCACTTCTTGCATTTAATTCTTGCTACTATTCAATTTAGAAGGATATCATGCATTCTGAATACAGTTAGATGATTCTAAAGCTTCTTCGTGTCAGTATAGCTTGTACCTGTAAGAAATATTTATCACTGTAATACCAGAAACTATTTTTTTAGAACATTTTCTATGTTTCAAAGAGAAAAATCACATAATTAAAATATTTGAAAGGGAGTAAAAGTTGTGCACTAATGACATCGAAAATCTCTGTAATGTGGAATGGCCCAAGCCAAATTTTGCAGATGCCATGATGCAATTATACTGTAAAAGAAAATATGGAGAAAATTGTGTAGAATTTCCAAGCCAGTGGAAATACCCCAACACACTTCTTTCCTTCTCTCCATCATTATATTATAATTTTAAAAATCAATTTATGTTACGAACACCTTCAAGGTTAGAAACTACTTTCTTTTCTATTCAGGATGTGGGAGAACAAGGTGTAATTGCTTTTCTTTACAAATGGGTCTCATCTTGAGGTGAATGGGATTTAAAACCCTCCCTTAACTTTCACATGTTCTATTTGCTAATTTAGGTGATTGCCTCAACATGTCAAGCATGTATTATAGCCATGAAAAGTAGGTTGGAGTATGAGTGTAAAATGGGAGTAAAGTGCTTTATTTTGCCTCTCTCTGAGCGCGGGTTTTGAGCATCAGGCAGGAAAGGTGCTTCGGAGGAAGGGAAAGGGGCCCTGCAGACATGCCCGAGTGCTGTGGCCTGTTTGTAGCTGTGCGATGCTCCCCGTGCTTGCAGAAGGAGCTGCGGTGGCTCAGCGCCGCGGCAGGACAGACAGACATCGCCTCACGGAGCCAGCCCCGGGCGCTGCGGGTCGCGGGCAGGGAGGGAGCCCGCGTAGCGGAGCCCTTGGCCGTGTCTGTCACCTTCCTGCGCCCCGGAACAGCACGGCGAACGCCTGGAAGCTGAAGCAGGGAGGGCTGCTTTGAACAG
>VZRO01000324.1:275802-347220 GCA_013397915.1 Daphoenositta chrysoptera | reverse complement strand
CGGGCAGCAGGACAGACAGACATCGCCTCACGGAGCCAGCCCCGGGCGCTGCGGGTCGCGGGCAGCAGGACAGACAGACATCGCCTCACGGAGCCAGCCCCGGGCGCTGCGGGTCGCGGGCAGCAGGACAGACAGACATCGCCTCACGGAGCCAGCCCCGGGCGCTGCGGGTCGCGGGGCAGCAGGACAGACAGACATCGCCTCACGGAGCCAGCCCCGGGCGCTGCGGGTCGCGGGCAGCAGGACAGACAGACATCGCCTCACGGAGCCAGCCCCGGGCGCTGCGGGTCGCGGGCAGGGAGGGAGCCCGCGTAGCGGAGCCCTTGGCCGTGTCTGTCACCTTCCTGCGCCCCGGAACAGCACGGCGAACGCCTGGAAGCTGAAGCAGGGAGGGCTGCTTTGAACAGATTTTGATAAGGACTGTGGAGGAATGAGTTAGTTCACCCGCTGAGCTGTCCCTCTGCATCGGGCTGCTGATTTTCTGATAAAATAGGGAGCACAGTAGCAATTTGTTGAAGACAATGTTCTAAAGCTTTGAAGAAATGCAAGGAAACAGGCTTCAAAAAGCCACCTATTAAAAGAAAAGAAATCTGATTACTTGGGGTCTAAGGAAAGATATGGCCTGAGATTTCTTGTTTTGCATGTCCGTTGAATTCTGATTTCTCCAGGTGGCCAAGCACCTTCGTCACACATTAATTTCAGCCTGGTTGAAACTGATCAAATAGCTTAGGAAATAAATTCAGTAGATTTGGGGGAGTTTGATAGAAAAATGGAACCACATAGAGCCTAAAGTGTATTAGATACTGTTTCTGTATTGCAACACTTTCTGGTCTGCTAAGAACAGTGTTCACAGATTTTCCTATATCCATGGTTCCTATTCCTGTTCCTGCTGTGATGCAGGAAAATCTCACTTATTTAAACCTTTGATAGCTAATTTTCTATTTCCCATCTCTTCTGTACTTAGACAACATGCATGATGCTTATTAAGGACCTTGGAAGCGGTGCCACCTTTTGTTCAGAAGCTTCTGTTAAAAAAAAGCAATGAAAGTCTTTCTGAAGATAATTATTTACCAGTCTGTCCTTTCAGTATTTTCCTTTACTTTGACGCTTCTTTTGAGAGTTCTTTTTTTCTGTTTCTTGAACCAAATCACCTTCTTCCAGGCATCAAATGCACAGAGCAACCCTCTACTTCTTCTTTTAGACTCAAAGAAAGTATGAAAACCCTGTCTGACTTTTAGTGCAAAATATTCAAACGTCAACCTCTNCGGCCGCTGGTTTGGGGTTTTATCTACACAAGTGGTTTTTAAAAAAGAAATAAAAAGATAAAAAAACCTCACAACTCAGCATCTTTGAAAATCTTCTGGATCAAAAAAAAAAAAACCAACAAAAAAGAAAAAAACCAGAAAAATACTTTGATGGATTTTTGGATTGAGCAAAAAGGAAACTTCTGAAGAATTAATGGTTTTGTCTCATGATAGTTTTATAGGTTTGTTTTGCTGATAGTTTTACTAGTATGAAAAAGTTGCAAATGAGCATCAAAATGTCCAAAAGTAATATGTTAAACACACCACCCAACTGCTCACTCCTAGCAGAAGATATAGTGGGTGTCTGCAGACTTAACACATCATTCATGTTTATCACTTATACCGCAGGGCAGCTTTATTTATGCACTGGAACAGCTGTTTATGAGAATTTCACATCTTTCATAATGTTTCTTGCCTTTCACCATGGCTTCCAAGCTCTTTCGACATAAAATCAGTAGGAAAAACGAAATCTGTACAAGAGTTTCTCTGTCTCTTCTACATTTGTTTTTTAATTTTTTTTTTTTTTTTTTATTCTATTTTGAAAGTGTCAGCTATGGGTAAACATTTATTAAAGTTACAAAAGTTACAGGAAAAGCTTTCCCCAGACAGAAAACAAGCAGAAAAATAAAACATTTAGGATGTTTAGAGGAGACTACAAAACTTAGTCCAAATTCCTGAATTTTGTAGAAGTTTAACAGTTCTTTTAAACACTTACGTTGCCGTAGAAACTTTATCAGGGATACAAATGGCTATTCTATGGAGTTGTACCTTTATAAAAAATTCTTAGGTTTTCAATTTTGATTAGCAAACCAGTGCTCTGTTCACTTATTATATTGCTTTGTTTTGCCTTTTTTTTCTTGTCAAACAGGTGTGCTTTATGAAGTTGTTCAGAGCTTCCCTCGAGTGGAGGAAAATGTGCAGGTGGATTCATATGTAAGCAGCCACAGGTGGAGAAGGCACTCAGAGTCCCTCAAATCAGTTGACACCAACAGAGCCAGCATGGGGCAGGATTCCTTGGAGCCAGGGGGTTTCACGGACCTGCTGCTTGAAGAGGGACATGACAACACTACGCAGATTGAGGTACATATTCATTCCATCTGTTTTCTTAATTCATTTTATTATCTTTGAGTGGGGATGATAAAAAATTAAGACATTTCCTTCAGGGTATTCAAGCACTTACGGGGAAGAATACTCTGGTCTTTGTACTTATGAACCTGTCAGCACATGGAAGCTGGAGTTTTCTCTTGTCCTGAGTTTGGGGCCTGTCCTTTCTGACTTTTGAAGGTAGTCTCTTGAGGATGTCTTTTTATTTGCTGGAAAACAGTTAAGGGAAGTCCCATGTTTTAGCAGTTCTTGCTGGAGAACTGGAAAAGGAACTAATATTAAAATAGAATAAAATTTAATTCTTTTTTGAAGTTGGTGTAAACACCTCAATTTGCAAGAATTTACCAAATCTTTATGGAGAGTGATATCCAGGCAAAAAGGGGGAAAGACCCTAGAGAAATGAGAAATTGGAAGAAAATTCAGGTTGGTCATTGAAAAAAATTACACATTATTTGATTTTTGGTCATCAAAAGAATAAGATGGATCAAGTCCATCAAGTCCATTGGGACATTCTCCCTCTGTTTTATAGTGTCATTCAACCTCTAATTTCCTGTTAAACTGCCAGATATCTCTCTGTCCTGTTTTCTTTGGTTCTTTTGTTGTTGTTGTTGTGGATTTTTAAGTATTGAGTTTGGGGTTTTGTTATTAATAAAATCTACATCCTGTTTTTCAATAAAATACAGCTTGGAATAAGCTATACTTAACATCTTCAGTCATTATAATCTGCTTCCAAAACAACAGTGTTGGGTTTGTTTTCATTTCTGAGAAGCTCACTCTCAGAGAAGAAAAAAAAGCAGCTTTCAGATTTTGGGTTGTTACTTACACAATAGAAAAAGGAATGCAATATAAAACCCATCTGTAGAGACAATGACATCTCTATTGCATGAGTAAAAAAAAATAGTGCTTTTTGAGAGGTGTGTTTTTTGTTTATTGTTTTTAAGCTTCCCAGTTTGTACAGCACTAATTACGTTTCCTCTTGTACTAACATGAAAGTCACTGGTTGGTAAATTATAGTTTTGAATTTCATGTTGATTTTATAACTTCCTTTTTGCCTCTTGTAATCCCCATCTGCCCATACTTGTAGCAATTCTTTCGGGCAAAACACAGATCAATCTTGCTTCTAGTTATTTTAGCAGGTAAAGTGCAAGCTGTCTCAGGTGCAGGGAAGTTTTAGTAGTTATCTTTCCATGTCTTACCCGTAGATCCCTATGCAGTGTTTCCATTCAGTTCAGTTCCAAGCTCTTGTGAAGCAAAATGGTCAGAGATCCCCCTCTAACACTCATGTATAGCAAGATTTGGGGGGGAAAAAAATGAATGCCTGCAAATGGATGTTCATAGAATAGTATTTTTCCAGGAACATCTTTCCTGACAGATTAATGGCTTTAAAGTGCCGTAACCTGAAAAGTTTATTGAATTCAGGTTTTGTGTTCTGTTGCAAACCTCTTCTTCTAAGGTCTTTCTAGCACAATAAGATAACTGAGATGTGGTTTTTTATCGGATTCCATTGAAAATCCCCACTACAACGCACAGGCATCTCACAGGAAAACCCTTGATGCCTGGCCTTATAGAGGAGGTAGAGTACACAACAGATATCCACAGAGGAAGAATCCATATTTTGCAGTCTTCTGCTGCTTGGGAGCTTATCAGCAGTGCTGGAGAGCTTATTGATTATTTTAAATCCTTGCTCTGTGTACATTGCAGTGCTTGCTACAGAAAATCCAGAGAATGAGTATTACCTGCCGCTTACATTTAGTGATGCTACAGGATGACAACATCCCTCCTTTACAGATACTGTTTTCTCTAAAATGTTTTCTAGGCTTACCATGCAGATATAGACTTCTTTAATATGAAGACTGACAGTGATGAACATGTTTTGACTTGATAAGTGTTTGCTGTCTTTCTTTATCATGATGAGTTTACTCTCTCCAGCTTTATAAACCCAAAACAAACAGCCCTTACCTCTCTCACCTCTACCTCTCCCTGTTGAAACAAAACCAAAACAAAACAAAAAGAAATTAAAAAAAAAAACAAAAACAAAACAGCCAAGGATAAAAGGGAAGGCAGTAGGCAGAAATTTCTGTACACTGTTTAAAACTAAATATTTCTTGAGTTATCAATCCATATATAGTCATAAGGTGAAAAATAATAAAATCAAACCTGTGTGGAGCACAGCTTAGTTCCACTGGATTTCCTTCTATTTTAAGGTAATGACCCTTTTGATTAATTTTTTCCCATTGGAATGACTGGAATTGTTCTGTAACTTCACAGATTCACCATGCTGGATCAGCCATCAGCCCTGATCCAGAGGTTATTTTTACATCTGCTTGAATGGGAGCATGAAGTGCAGACCTTCTAAAGCTCTTCCTGAAAGTGCATTGTAGATTGGTTTGTCACACCTTTGCAGTAGTCAGGGTGGACATCCTCCTATGCATAGGAAAGATGATAATGGCGAGATTCCCTTCAGGGTGCAGCCTCTCTGGTCCAAAAATGGAGCAGTGTGGCCACCAGGGACCCCAGGTGTCGCTCTTCACATCTCTGTTTTGCCTCTTGCATTTGTTTGGCACTGTGATTCAGGAAAGGACTCATACAAAATGATATACACATTCCTATGTTTTTTTAAAATAAAGATGCTCTCTTGAACTGGTCTTGAACTAAATTGCAGAGACTAGCAGAAGGACCTTCAGGAAAGAGCAGGGCCTTGGGAAGAAGAATATAAGACCTCCAAATCCCATTGTGCTGCTGGAGAATAGGAATGTTGTGGTCCACAGGTGCAGTGTTGTGGTGGCACAAACCCACAAAGATGGATGTTCCCAAAAGAAAAGCAAAGGATGTAAAGAACAAGTTTCTGCTGCAAGCCAGATAGGAGTCCTGATAGCTAACTGTAAATTACAGGGTAAAATCAATGTATAACAATCTATAAAACAGTACGACTATCTCAAAAGTATTCCTCTTCTACTTTAGTAGGGTTGTTATAGTATGCCAATTAGAGACTATAATGTTGCAAATCCCCAAAGCCTCCCAAGGGTGGAGGTTGGTCCCATTTGCTTTATGTGCAATTGGTACTCTAGAGCTCAGAGGGAGAGGAGGGTCATATTCCAGAAGAGACTTATTATGTTTTCATTCCCATTATATCAAATAGCTTAAGAGAGAGAGAGAAAGCTCTGAAGAGGGACAAAAGAGAGGCATAAAAAGAGTGAGATCCTATCTTGTGGAGATGGGCGCAAATGTTACAGTCTGAGAGAAATCCCTGAAGCAGATAGCCTCGGGACAGGTAAAGGAATTTGTTGTCAGCAGTCTAGACCAACTGTAAGGGGCAGCCCCAAAAAGGCAGGATTCTGGTGATGCATCGCAACAGGTTGGCTTCTTGGCTTTGTGGCAAATGAGAGTTTCAGAGAGTTCCCATTGAAGATAGGAGCATCTATGGCTAAGCCATATTTCTTCCCAAGGGTCACAAAGCCAAACATTAAAGCCTTCTACCTGGAATAACTTTGGGACTTTCATAATTCTTCTTTCTAGAGAGCTTGTTTGTCAAATTTATGGGATTTCACAATATAATTTCAAGACTAGCTTTCTTTTTTTTTTTTCTTCTCATCTTTGTTCGGATTCTTCTCTCCAGTTTTGAGGGTCAGGGTTGTTTTGGGTTTTTGCTTGTTATGTAATCTACTGCTTTTGTTTATTGTGTTCAGGACATTTAGAAGTGCCTTTTACTTATGATAAACAGAGCTTAGGAAATGCAACATGTCAGGTGGAATTTGTTGCTGCAAACACTAAGTTCTTGTAAAAGCAGTGAGTGTGAAAATACATCTTCATGAATATGTCTAGTTTGGCATGTCTTCATTCAAGAAAGGAGAAAAATAAGACAAATATGCTACCTTTCTTCATATACTCTTGTAAAAGAAAAGTATGCTCTATAATAACTCCCTTTTATTCAGTAGATTAGTATAACTATTGTTAAAATAAACTCGGCTTTATGGTGATGATGTGACCAGTTGTTCTATTAATCTAGAACATAGATTAATAGGCCATACAGACAATGAAGGTGGGTATCAGAGGTTCCTGTTGCCTGTTCATTTTTTGCATTACTGAAAAAGAAGATGATCTCTGAAATGCATCTGGTATGGATGCTGGTTCCCTGGCATTCACACCTAAAGGATCCACAAATGCATTCCTGTTTTGCCGTAGTACTTGTTTATGCAAGTCTGGCTACTGAGCACTGGAAAAGGCTTAATAATCCAATAATATACAATAATACATTAATATACATATTAATCGCACAAATGCTGCATCAAAAAATTTTCCATAGTTTAAAATGTGCATAATTTTTCAAGTGATTTCCTATTTTTTTTTGGCTATGTGTAGCTCCATACAGAACAGATTCTCTTCTTTATGGATAGCTTTGGTCTCTTTGTCGCACCGCAACAACAGATCTTCCTTGTGACTGCACTCACACCAGTGCAGGGTAAAACACTGACAAGAAAAACATAGAGAAATTGCATTGGAAAAGTCTCTGATATATAGCTTGCATTGGCATGAGCAGAAGGTGAAAAACTTTGCAAAATAACTTTAGATCATGTGAATTACTTTCAGATTTCTTGCCACTGTATAGAGATACTACATCAAAACAATAGTCTTTCACAAACTTCAAATATCAAAAATAAATCCAACAATAAAATAATAGATTAAATCATAGTCAAGCTTGAGCTGAGTGCAGTAAAGTTTTATTGCTTTGCACCAGAAAAATGTGAGGAAAACATAATTTTTCATATGAAGTCTTACAACAGAATGAATTATTGCAATTGTATGACAGAAGAAGATTCAGTTCTGAGCAAAAGCCAGCATGCTGAGCTTGCTAAATCAAACCAAACTAAACTTTATCTTATTTTCTCCACCCCACCTAACATACTACTTGCAAGCACAGAAAATGGTAGCTATTTCAGTGCAAAAGTTTGGGGTTTTTTCTGTAGTGAAGTGATTCATTTATTCCTGTGGATGTCACTGATATCTCCTGCTGTGTATTGCTTTTAACTAAAATAGAGTTGTTGCCAAGTGAAGTCACCCTTCTTTCTTTTTTCACTCCTTTCTTTACTTTCTCTAGATGTTTTTTGAAATGTAAATTTTAGCAGCCCCAGTAGTTTGTACCTGAAAAGCATCTTGCCCCTATTGAAACAACACTGGTGGACTTCCTACTGATAACAGTCTTTTTACTGGATTTTGCATTCTGACCCAGAGTTTCTGCCCAAAAGAACGCTTCTCCCTTATCAGTCCCAGTCTCTCATGGAAGTGAAGATGTCTGATTCTGACTGGCAAAAACAACAGAAGGGATTGAGTTTTACAGCCCTTGGGATTTGAGAGCAATTACTCTCAGCTACTGACAGCAGTTGTCAGCGTGCCCATTGCTGTGTCCTCACTGCAAGTCTGAGCAAGGAAGAAAATAAAGGGTTGAGATTAAATTTCCCTTGGCTGGGCAAATGATAAGGCAATTTTGCGATTACTTCTCTAATGCACTGTATTAAAAGTAGGAAAACTTGTCCACGCGTAAAAGAAGCCTTAAAACTAAAGAGAATCATAGTCCCATAGTGAGCTGTCAGTGTGGCCAAGCCTGCCTCTGTTTTGTTCCTGGTTTTCTTCTTTTTTTTTTTTTTTTTTCTTCCCATCCCAATGCTTTCATGCCAGTTGCATTTGAAGGCCTTAGAAAGAGCAGTGTTAATAACACTGTATCCTGAAATCATGGTCCTTCCAAGTTATTGACAACCGTATTCTGTATTTAGGAAAAAAAAATCCTCATCACAGTCTAATGAGAACTTCTGTTCTTTTTCCTCATCTCAAGCTAAGACAGTCTCCCCCTTTACTTCTAAAACCTGTTTTATGACTTTCAATTTTTAGAGCCTTTATTTGCCTGTGGAAAGTTGCCTGCTTATTTAGCTTTTAAATTTATAGTTCAAACATTTAGCTTAAATAGTATTTGTATCTTCCTTCCGCTGTCGGTGATCCCCAGCAGTGCAAGATTATTCCATGGGCAACATTTATTCTATAGCCATTTAGTTTAATAAAATGAGGGATGCTATTGATCCCTCCACCACTAGGACAGAAATATTTTCTTAATGCATAGTCACATTTTAATGGGGATTACAAAATATCAAAGTAATCCATATTCAGTACAAAGGTTTAACCACATTTTAGGTTTCAGTTGAAGCATTTGACATACAAGTGAGGAGGAATGAAGCTTTTCAGAACAGCAATTTGTCACAGGAATTGGCTGATTATTTAGAGAGAGAAAGAACAATACTTGTGTTCTGAAATCTGTATTTACAAAAGTTGGGGGGGAGGGGAAACCAGCTAAAAAACGTGAAGCAACAATCAGTTTTATTTTTGATACCTGATTTCTAATGTGGCTTCATTTTAGGGACAGATCCTAGACTATATTTTTGAGCTCAAATAATATTTAGCCCTTGACTGAAATAAGGGAAACATTAGATTTTGGTTAAGGTTCATTCAAAGTTCTAAGTAATTTCTAAGAAATGCACTTTAATTTATTTAATTACATGGCTGAAGCTTTCCAGGTCTACTTGCAAAATCTTTATCATAACAAAAGTTATATTCTCTCTTATTTTTACTTTTAGGGATGTATAATTATTTCTTATTCACAGTTAATAATTACTACATCATGTGATTTTTGGTGTACGTGTGATTTTTGGTGCATGACTCATTCAAGAGAAGGAGGGGAAATCTGGGCTCTTCCTGTAGGCTTGCAAATATTTTTTACAATCTTTGATTTAATTTTGGTAACCTAGTATAGACCTGGAACTTCCAGGGCTAAAACAACTGTGACAAAAACCATGGTTTTACAGTTGAAGGTGGCATTGCATCAGATTCTCAGCCGTTTCAGACCCTATCTTAGGTTGCCTTAGGTCGTGTCAGCTGTACTTCTAACACATTGTCTTGCTGACTTTAAGCCAGTGTAACTTAAGTCCAGAAGTCTCTGTTGGAATATGTGCTGTCTCTGGTGTTTCCATAACGTTCTAGAAGATTAAATAAATGTCCCGTATGATTCCTCTCTGCTGCACATCATTAAACTGCAAAAGCTCTGGAGCTCATCGACACTGAATTTTGTAGATGTCAAAATTTACAAAATCAGGCAAATTCTTGGAATACAAATTTGTCACGGGTTACTAAACACAAAGGGAGTTTCTGAAGAGCAGATTACTGGACCCTTGGGAAAAATGGGGAATTGCCATTGTTTGTTCTGGGTCCCCTGTGCTTCCTGGGCATCACACACAGACAGAATCATAGAATATCCTGAGTTGGAAGGGACCCACAAGGATCATCGAGTCCAATTCTCTTTCCCAGTCAGTTCTGAAAACCATACAAAGATGTTTGACTTAAGAGAGTCCAGCTGTTCTTGTGCTTTCTTTTGTATCCATTTACTGGATTAAGTTAAATATGTTATTATTTTCATATTTAGAATCTTGAAAGTTACAGTGGAGATTAAGGATGTTCTGGAGGAGGAGTCTAAGGATATGTAGGAACAGTGCTGCTGCACTGAAACCATTGTGGATATATCTTTTGCTTTTCCATGTAGCAGAATGTTTAGATATCATATTTTTGTTTTTAGAGAGCTGAAATATTATTTTAGATGATATAGCTGATATAGTAATTGAAGGTTAAGTTGTATAGAATCTTCTTGCCATATTTTAGTTTACTTTTTTTTTGCAAAGATTGTTATTGTAATTTTAAAATGTTTTTATTTACAATTTTCAAGATTTTATTTTAGAAAATTGGCGTGTTACCCTAGAGATTAAGTATGTTATTAATTTTCAGATAAATCAATTATACATTTTTCAAACTGAGTCAAGGGAAAAAATATGTTTCCTCTTCATGTGATCTTAGGGAAATTCTTTGAACTTTCTCTTCATGTGACATCCTAAGACAAACTCAAATGTCTGGAAATAACTGCTAATTTTAGTATTTAACTGATAATTTTTAATAATTATAAAGGAGAGCCAGAAAGTGAATTGGTCTGGAAAGCAGCCCAGATCACACATGAAATATTCTAATTCTCTGCTCTTGCTAAATTACACCAAAACAGTACGTCACCTGTAATTAGAAACAGAATCTGGGATAATCATTAATTTACTCACTATTTTCTGCCTGCCCAGCTGAGTTTTTCACCAGTGATGTCACTCTTCCTAGCCAGCCAACAGACTGAAATATCATTGTCTTGTTTTCTTTCAGGCTTTCTGTTTCAAAATGTAAACTAGGCAAACGCCTCATATACTAATTGCTTACTTGTAACAAGGTCATCTTAACGCTTTTACTCCATCTTGCTGCAGTATTCAGGTGGACTGAATGCATTGCAAACTCTGTAAAAACTGTTGTAGCAATAACCCTGTCAACATTTCCAATATTCTCAATCTAAACTCAGGAAGTGATGGTTCTGCTAATAACTCAGGTATAGCTGCAAAGGGAAAAGGCTGGAGGAAAAATTCATTCTCTATTTCCTTTAAGCATGGAAGGACAGGATGGGGAAGAAAAGAAATTAAAAACCAGTCTCCCCACTCCTAAATAAGAGAACTCCATTGTAATCCTGAGTTCATTTCCACATGCTTAGCTATGTTGGCACACAAGGCATTTAATTTAACATATTGATGATAATGAATTTTTATAGCAAGGAAGGAGACAAGGAATTCAGAATTTAACAGAATCTTCCTTTGAATTTTCTTAGTGATAATATTTTACTTCTCTATATCCCGCATCTCCAACTTCCTAAAGCATATTCCAGGATGGCTGAATTCATAACTGAAAAGAACCATGAGCAGAATCAACAGACCTTGTACTTTCTGAATTAATTATTTCAGTCATATGTGCCTCAGCCCTTGCTTGCAGGGGTTTGCTGAAAATAGATTCAGCTTGTGAAAGCTGAATATTAGTGTGGCTGTGAAGGTTGGGAAGGTCTTTCCCAGGTACTTCCTTTCTGCCCCTTTTCACCATGTTTACCTGGAGTGTCCTTAAGAGAGGAGATTTTTATCAATTTGGTCATGCAAAAAGCAGAAGATTATGCTCATTTCTACCCATGCAAAGCAAACAGCCTTAGCTAATTTAACAGCGCTCAGCAAATTGTGCACAGCTGGTTGGAGCGGGGAGTGAGGGTGAATACATTACCAAGTTGTTAGTGCAGAGGAATTTGGGTGAGTAAGTAAAAAGTTGTCACACAGCCACACAATTCCAGTTTGGATAGTACCAGTCCTTAGGGATAGTATTACAAAGCTGCAGAAATTCTGCTGACATTGATGGATTACTCGGTGTCTCTCCAGATCTTTCATGTTTCTTTAATATGGGAAAGTCAATTATCTGTTATCCCAAAACAGTAACAACAGGGCATGTAAACAGATGGGTCCATGGTTTCAGATTTGGTCAGACGCTTCTTTTGACTCTGTAAATTTAGTATTTATGCAGAAGTCAATGATCTATCCTCCTTGTTATTGTACGAGATACAGGCTTTTCAAAGATAATAAAAAATGGGGCCAATGCTCAAAATTCATATCAAGAGAGGGATCAGAGTCAAGAAAGTTCCATTTGTAAAATGTGCATTTGTTCTTCCAAAAATGCCAGTTAAATTCTTTCGACTGCTGAAGAAAATGCTGATGAAACACTTTTAAAAGCTGTAGTATTTCATACGCACAACAGAAATAACTAATGGAAATACCAGGGATTTTTGGTTTTTTCTTTCTTCTATAGCACTGGCATGCATTCATGTCCAGCATGTCTTAAGTGTTCACAGACCACCAGTAAAAAAGCAGTATACTTATTTCTGGAAAACGCAATTGGCAATAGGAGATCTTGGAGGGTGTGCAGAAAATTGCAGAGTGAATAACAAGGAGAAAAAAATGAAAAAGAATAGCAAAAACGTATTCCCCAGACCTTTTAGTGACACAACATTTAACAAAAGTTAGAGAGATGTGATAGGGTTACTGGAGGCTTGTTTCATGCATTTGTAGCAAGCTGCATAATCCTTCACAATTTCCTACAAAATTTTTTAATAAATCAAAACATCATTTTCTGAGCATTCTTTCTGTAACCTTAGCAACAAAAGTAGGAGGAGAGAGAAATTGCAGATGAAAATCCTATCTGTCTGATCTCATCTAGGTGCAGCAGTAAAATGTCTTGAGGGATAAAATGCCATGATCTCTCAGCAGAATTCTGCTCCAATATATATAACAAAGCAAGCTGTTTCTCAGGTTCTTCCTGCTCCAAAGTATGGATGCCTCTCTTCTGGTATATATAAAGTGTCTTTCACTTCTAGAACAGACACAATCTGGCTCCAAAGTGCTACTGCTTAGTTTATTCATATCCAGGAGTGGGCCAACAGTCTGGCTTACATAGGTCAACAACTTGGTGGGTGTTCATTTTGAGGGTATAGCTTTGGGGGTATAATATTGGCTGGCACAATGGATTATAGCAAGTTTGGTGAGGATGTTTGGAACATCTTCATTCCATAGTCATAAGCTAGTGCACCCAATGTCCCTATTTGTCTAGAAAACAAAACCCCTAATTCTTAGAATTGTAAAATTGCTGACTGTGTAGTCGAAAGAAACAGCAATTCACTCCTGAGAATTCTTTTCAATAAGACTGGAAATAGAACTTTCGATTCTATCATTTATTAGCTAGCAGTGTATACAATTATTTTTCTTATATTATATCAGGCATAATATTCCATCACCTTGGAAATCAAGATAATTTCTTAAATACACTGCAGAGGTTTTTTTTCTTACATAAACATTCAACAAAGGGTAGTACACATCTGTATACTGCTCCAATAATGTATATGAATTTATACGAAATATTAGGCGACTGTGATTGCTAAAAGAGGCTGGAGTCTGTACGAGTGCTTTTTTTTTAAGTTGTAGCTAATATTGAAATTGAAGGTGAAATTCAGCTCTTCAGTTTGGAAACCTAAGTATAGATGTATGTGGCATTGCCAAGGTACATGCAAGTTTCTACCAGGGCATGTAGTTGTAGGAGAAGGGGAAATGCTTCAAACTGAAAGAAGGTAGGTTTAGATGAGATGTTAGGAAGAAAGTCTTTGCCATGAGGATGGTGGGGTGCTGGGACAGGTTGTCCAGAGCAATTTGGACGACTCATCCCTGGAAGTGTTCAAGGGCAGGTGGGATGGGCTCTGAGAAACCTGGTCTAGTGGAAGGTGTCCCTGCCCATGGCTGGGGAGTTGGAACAAGATCATCTGTAAGGTCTCTTCCAACACAAACTATTCTATGATTCTGTGATCAAAGTTGGTGGAAATTTAGGGTGAAATTTGTCTAGCTATAGACATCCTATATAATTTTAGGCTGTGGTTATACTGAATGGTCCACTGCCACTCCTGTAGGGTAGAAGGGTCAGCTGTAGGTCCTGAATCATATCTGCAATTTTCAAATGGCCCTGGGTTCCTCTTGTGCTTAATCAATTAGATCTCATCCATGGTCAGTACAGGCAGTGCAGTTAAAGTGTGTATTCAGATTGTTCTAAAGTAGACCTGAATGAGCTAGCAAATCTTCACTGACAGCATTTAATACATCTGTGATTCTGATAACGAGTGCTTGCAAACCCAGCTCTTAGGTAGACAGCTGCACTGAAGTATCTAACCTGCACACCAAATAACATGCTGCTCATCTACCTGTTTTTTCATCTGAGTCTGAAGAAAAAAGATATCATTGGGGTTTTTTTGGATTTTTTTTTTTTTACAGATATAGCAATTAATTGTATCAAGCAAAATAAAAACAGCCTGTTTCTGGTCAAGATCAAAATGTTGAGATTCCTCCTCTGTTTTCCCTCTCCCTGTCTTACTCGCCACTCCACCAACCCCACTCCAGTAAAAAAAGATTGATTTGAAACGCAAGTAAAATCTCGTGTCTTCATCTTTCACTGGTTTTCAGTGCTTAGATGATTGGCATCATTTCTATTGCTTGAAATTGTCAAAAGACACCCTTCAAGTCAAAAGTAATCCTGTAGAGCCTTGTGTTTTATCTTCTTAGTGTCCTGTATTTAGATGAAAGGCAAAAAGGAAATACAAGTTTATGCAACATTCCACTTTGGATTGATCTGCTCTGGAAGAGCAATTTAGATTTAGAAGTTATACACAAGAAAAAATAAGATCTATAAAAACCAAAACTATGTGTAAAAAACAAATAGTTTTGAAATATTTGAGTATACTGGCTCAGCTGTGCTCTAAGTTAACTTGAAGGCAGTACTTTTCAGAGACAACAGAGGGAGGATATTATTTAGCATCCTGATCGTGTATGGGTAATTGCAAAGTGCACAGAGTATCTCTCTTGAAAAAAACAGTGCAGATTCTGCAGAAAGCTTATTTGGAGCCCGATGTCAGGCAAAGGCAGCAACTTGGACACGCCTGTCTAGGCAACACTGATTCATCAAGGATCTCAATTAAATATGATGTCTTAGAGTTGCGGCACTAGCGTTCTCAAGGGATTTATTTATTTTATTGAGCGTGACTGCAAGATCTGATAAAGAAGCATTTCTGTGACAACTCCTTAAGAAATGTGGCTGGTGATAACAGTTTGTTAAAACTGTATGTAGCGGTTTTTTCAATATTCTTCTGTGAACAATTGTGACTGAAATGCTGTTACAGATGTATACAGAAAAATACATGTGAATAAAGCAAAATGCATACTTTTTCCAAACAAAAGAGCAGTAGAAATAGCTATAGGCTCACCACTTTCATAATCACTGCCTTTCTCTGTAAGCCATGAATGGTGATTTGGAAATTTTGCATACTGTTTGCAGATTTCAGCCAGTTCCATGTTTTAGTAACTAAAGCTTCATGTGTGGTGTTGCATGTGAGAGCTAAACTAGAAAGTGCTGTGGTTAAATAAATTACCAGTTTGTTTGCAATCTGTTTAATACCAGTGCTTCCCAGGGAAGCCATGGTGATGCAGTTTGTCCTGTGATGCCCAGGTTCTCCGATGGGCATGGTCTGGCTGTGTGCTGACCAGCACACAGCTGGACTGAACAGCATGGCTTTGGCAAAGACTAGTGCTGAGTGAGGTATATGTGAGACACCTTTAAAAGCTTCAAAATAAGCTTTATCCCTACAGGTGAAATGTTACCGCATCAATTAACCCGTGCTCCTGCCGGTATCAACTTTGTATTGATCATATGTGTTCCTACAACTGATTGCCCTACAATTTTGGCTCAAAACCCTGATGGATCCCTGAAACATGGTACCAACAGCTCAGGAACAGCATCACACACCAGTGAGGGTGGAGGCAGCTTCCTGCACTGTCCTATGGAAAGCCCTGATCAACTATACCTGCTAATATCAACTTAATGCTTCAGATCTGTAATACTTTTCATACCAATTTATATTTCACATTTTCCCTCCTCATGGGAGGCTTCAGTGCTCTTGGTTGGGTCTTGGTTGCTGTTTTCCTCTTGTCTCTTCCAGTAGAGAAGTTCCGAAGAACGGGAAATAAGGATGACTTACCTCTCCTGCCATTTGAATATATAGTGGAGGAATACATAGGTTACAGAGAGTTCAAAATTGCTCTAATACCTGGATGGAAAATAAGGAAGAGTGTGTATAATATTAAACTGAACTTATTATATATTTAGGGGGAGAAAAAATTGCCTAAGTGTGGCTATAAGTAGGTCAAAGTACATATGCTCAGAAACACATTGTTCATTATATTCCACACAGAGTGTAGATCATTAAAAGGCTAAAATACTAAATCTTTAAAAGCTAACTTGA
Source organism: Daphoenositta chrysoptera (assembly GCA_013397915.1). Classification (NCBI taxonomy): domain Eukaryota; kingdom Metazoa; phylum Chordata; class Aves; order Passeriformes; genus Daphoenositta; species Daphoenositta chrysoptera. Next base: position 331,053 of record VZRO01000324.1, on the reverse strand, counting down.
CAAAAATGTAGTTATTTATGATATTATCTGGAGTCATAAGCCCCCAAGAATGGAGCTGGTAACAGATGTGGTGTCATAACCACTAATGCTCTGTAGTCTAGACCTGGTAGATAGTGTTTTATATTTACAAAAAGTCGTTTTTGCGGATTCAGTTTCATGAACCCTTCAGTCATTTATACATATCTGAAAATGAGAATATAAACTCTAAAACCCGTGTCATAATTAGACCAAAATAAAATTTCTGCTAGACATTTTTTGGTCATAGTATTGAAATAGTTCTTCTTATTTTCTTTTAGTGGAGAGGATGCTATGCAGCAGTTAATAAAGACTTATTTTCAGAATGTCGTTTCTCAGACTTCTGCTCCAGCAAATCAGGAACAAAACTGCATAATAAATATTTCCCTACTGTACTTGAGTTTTGAGTGACTGGTGATTTGGCTTTTTCCTTTCTTAAGTAAGGCATTGCAGAGATTTTTACTCCTTTGAAGCTTGTCTCATATGACGAGACAGTCCAAAGGGCTTTATAAGCCTGCTGTAATGACCCCTAAATAGGCTGACAGTTTTATAGCAGTCCCCAAGAGGGAAGTTTCCTTTCAAAAGCAGCTGAATATCATGGAAAAGGCAGTGACTCCACATTGACTTTTCACAAAGCCGGAAAGACTAAATGGCTTTTTGGATTAATAACAGTTTTATGGCATCCTTCTCTTGCAGAATGTCTGTCAGCATGTGTGACTCTCCATTATAGGTGCTGTCAGGAGCTCAGAAAAGTGCAGTTTAAAACCTGGGTGCTTAAGTTGTTATAGAGCTGTGTAAAGCCTTGTGTCTGCATACAGGAGATAGATGTGAGATAAACCCTTTGTTTCACCCCAGCTGATGACATCATTTAATGTTTACCATAACAACCTCCAGATGTAAATCTGTGAGATTCTGGGCAAAATGACTTCCACACTGGCCCTAATGAAAACCTGAGTGTGAGGTCTTCTGCACACACACAATAGGCTGTCAGGACTCTGCAGAGCACTCGTGTAGCCTGTTCTTGGAGAATACAGTGTGAGATGACGTTTTTAACACCAAAGCACTCAGACACAGAATTTCCTCTTCAGTTAGATTCGGTTCCTCTCATTCATTAGTCATTATAGTAGCTGTTAAAAATGGGTTTTGCTAGGGTTTGTGTAATCAACAGTGATATTCATAAGCTGTCTTCAGGTTCTGCTGATGGTTGATGTTGAGTATGTATGCTATGCCCATATTGCTATATATATGTATATTCCCTTAGTTTCTCCCATGTCAGATATTAAAAAAAAACAAAAACCAAAAACCGAAAAAACCACAACACGAGATTGCAGCTTTGTCACTCTGAAAGCAGCGAGTCACTGTGAAAGCACTTCTTTAAATTGCACATTTCCTCAGTAGATTTATACAGAACAAAGACTTTTGTTAAGAAATTGAACAGCAGAGTTCATCCTTGATGCAAAGTGCTTATGAAATTGGTAATTCTGAGCACCTTAGAACGATCGAGCTTCCTAAGCAGCAGCCCATCTCTGTATCCCCTGTAAGACTTTGATGTTGTAATCCACATGTAGTTTATCTACAGAAATTAGAGCTTTCACATTTTGAGAGGCCAGTTCAAGTTAAGTATTCCTCGGGGTTCTTTGACTATCAGATCCTATAAACCTGTAAATCATAGCATTGCTATGTTATGATTGTAATTACAGTACTCTGTTAAAATGAGTTATATGGCAGCAGCATGCAAAGTGTCTCAATCCCCATTTTCCCTGGCCTTAATCTTCCCACTTGGACCCCATCTCAGGATAGGTGATTATTTCTTATACTGTCTCATCTCCTGTGCAAATGGCTATTGTGCTAGGGATATTCTCCATGTGTCCTTGCCACCTGCCCCTGTCTCAGTCAGTGTCTGCCTAAAGAAAATGTGAATAAATGAGGAAAATCAGTTGCAAGACCATACAAACATGCTTCTCCTGCCCAGGTAATGTGGAGTGTGACCGTGCATCTCTCTTGCCCCTTCTCGGTGCCCAAAACGTGCTGTTGAGAAGAGGTTTTCCATCACCTGCAATGCAGAGCTAGCTCAAGTCCTACCCAGGTTGTCACCTCCATTCTCCCCCTTGGTGGGGATTAATAATGTCCAGAAATCTAAAAGAAATTTTCTAGCAAAAGTCTAAAACAACTCAGAAGTCAATTTTGGCTGTATTTACTGACATGATAGGCAGAGATACCATAAGAGAGTAGCCAGCATTACATGTGATGGGGTAAAAGTACAAGTAGTTTTGAGGAAGCTGTTTTTGCTGTATGTGTGCAGGGGCACCTGAAAGTGCAGGGGCACTAGAAAGTGTATTTTGGTTCTTCAAAATGGATTTTCAGAACTTCTTTATTCCTTAGGGAAATAATTTTAATTGCTAGCTTATTGCCTTTCTCAAAATACCCAAAGTATTGTTATCTTTTCTCTTTTTTGCTGAAAAGTAGTCTGTTTTAAAATACGTTTTCATGTTTTCTCCTTTCAGTGTTTCCATTATAGTCTACAAATGCACCTTTTAAAAAACAAAATTATCTGATTAATTTCATAGGTTATTATTCTAAAAATGTTTATACTCGGAAGTAAAGACGACTTTCTGAAATTAGTAATTGGTGACAAATTTTCTCAGAACTAATTTTTGGGGCAAATACTAGCAGCGATTTCAGTTAATTTAAAAATAGACCTAGTCTGTGAGTTGGGCAATATTTGAGCAATTTGTTAATGTATTTCATTAAAAATCAGATAGCAGACCTTCCTTTCACAGTTATAGAATTAGGCATCTACAAAGTCTACCTCTATACTTTTGAGGGATTCAGAATTTTTTCATTATCTTGTCATGCCAATTGAATTTGGAAATGCAATTTCAATAAGTAGCATATTTAAAGGGACAAAAGTTATCAAATTGAATGCAGTCTTGTTATCTTCTATTGCGTCTGGAAGTAATTCATGACACTTGATCACAAATATCTGAAGATGAGGATCCTTGGATGGGATGATTGATTGATTGATTGATTTTTCATTGATAATGTCATAAACAATGTTCCAGTACTGGGAGAAGGCAGCAAAAACAATCTGCTGAAATGTAACGGCCTTCTGGTTGGCTGATCTAAAATAATCTGCCTTGGGAATGTCTTTTCTTTTTCTTTTCCTTTTCCTTTTCTTTTCTTCTTTTTCTCTTCCCTCTCTCTTCCCTCTCTCTTCCTTTTTCTACAAGATACTATTGTGCAACAGCAGAGCTCATTCCTGGCTGTGCCAGCTGCTTTTTCTCTGGCTAAAGTTATTCGTTTTTTTCAATTACAGCCTTACAGAGAGAGAGCTCAAGAGATGGCAGAACTTTTGGTTCAGTAATGTCTGTGGTTTGGATCGAATTGAATACAGTATTCAAAACCAAAATATTCATGCAGTTGGATTCAACAGCGACTCTTACTCCTAAATCTTGTTTGATAGTATCATCTATCTCCTTGAGATTTATATTACTTTTCAATTTCTGTTAATGAAAATATGGGACAGGAAAAGAATTAAATCTAAAAAGTCCCATGTTTACCTATGTGATTCTATCATCATAGAATCATAGTGTCTTACTTAATTGAGAGAGAACTTTATTGTTTCATGTTTGTTTCAGTATTATTTTCATGTGCATCTTTGGCCAGAATCTCAGTTAATAATTTGAACTAATGTCAGAGGCATAATGTAGTTGTTACTTTTAAATACCACATATAGTTACTGTATGTTATCTTGATTGTGAAAGATTGCATCACACTTTGGAAGCCTTAATCTGTTAAGGGCCAGCAGTTACTGATTAAATGAGTATGTGATGTTTGACTGTATTTGAGATTATCCATATATGTAATATATGGAATGGATGTTAAGTCTTTGAATTTGACAAATACTGAACACCGAGTATTTAAAGAAGGCTTAATCTTCAGTTGTTCTGAGCTTTTACGAGTAGTGCATGTATTCAGCTTTCCCGAGAAAATTCATCTGTAGTTGGAGAAGTATGGGAATATATTCCAAGTGTCATCAGACAACATCCCTTGTTAAATCTAAGAAATTAATCTCTACAATCTACAGTAAAATGGCAACTCAGCATCAAGTGTTGCCTGAGGTTAAAAATAACTTGTTTCCCCAAAAGAAAAGTGTTGTGAGAGATGTTCTAATAAATATTCCCTTTATACTCACAAAGGTTGCCAACAGTAATCCTCATAGCTGGTGCAAAGAATATCTGGAAAAATCCTTTGCTTTAATGCTTTACTGTTTGGTAGAAGAAAGGTGCTATGTACTTCATATACAAATAGTATTTGGACAGAACTGCACATCTAGGGAACCAGTGGGAGATAATCCTCATATCCCCCAAACACCTGAAAAACAAAGAAAAAAAGAAAGCTGTCTTGAAGCAATAAAGGGTATGTTCTCTGCTTCCTCTGCATATTCTTCCTTTCTGTAACATGCTTCTATGTCATTAATAGATACTGAAAGGTTTTTTTATCTTCCTAATTGTATTTATATATAATTCTAATTATCAGCAGAACTCTAAATCTGTCTCATATAACTATTGAAACTATTTTCTTAATTGAATAGTTTACACACAAATTCAGTATAAATTCTTGAGCATTTTTCCATCTTCTTATGTAGTACCTACCTGTAGGGAAGGGAATGTATTATGAAGCAAGTACAATCAACCAAAGGATGTAAACAGGTCTGACAGAATGAAAACTCATAGGTATCTAATGATACCAATAAAATCGTATTTATGAAAGACTCCAAGAATTTCATTTCCATAGTAATGCAAATTAGAAACTGTGAAGGCAGTGACTTGGAACAGAAGCTGGATCCTAACCTTACTGGGTGCTCCCAAGCTGCTCACATAAACTTTCCTAGTTAGCTGCATGTGCCTTTTTGTTTCAGATTGTAAATTTACAGATGGGATTAGGAAAAATTAGGATATGAGAGAAAAATAATTAATAGTATATTCATAAAATACATCTGCATGAAGGCTATGAAGAACAATTCTGTCGTCCTTCTATCATTCAAGTAGAAGCAAATTTGTTTTCTTCAGGAAGTATCTAAGATTATTTAACTTGCATTAAAATACTAAACGAGACTTTTTATACACAAAACTTGGTAGACATAAGTAATTCCTCACACAGTGCCAAAATCTTGAACTGCAGGCTATAATTTAAGTGTTTAATTTACAAGCTATATGATGAATCTACTTTGAGCATGGGTCAAGATACAAAACATTCTTTTAGAGCTACCAACGAGGCTCAGTGCTAGAGCATTCTAGTTGTGGACGTGGGGGTTTTCTTACTTGAAATTAACTGGAGTAGCTATAAAAAAATTGAAATGCAAAAAAACCTTTGCACAGTTTTGACTATAGTTTAAATATTGAATTTTTATCTGAAGCAAACTGTTTTGGTAATTATGTTATTTGTCTCCGGAGCTCTTTCCTTGAGACTTTGTATGCCTTAAATGTGAGCATTATTTACTAAGGAAATTCCCAGTCAGAATGATAAATTGGACTGGGAATATATATAGTTGTTTTCAAAACCTTTTAATTTACAGGACCTCCATTGTATACATGACAGTAATAACTGTTTCTGTTGACCATTAAAGGAGGAAAGAATTCGGTAAGGTGGCTCGCTTTTGTCATTTTCCTGACAGTATAGTTTTAATTATGTTTACTTGTGTGACTAACCTAGGGCTGGTGAAGCCATTAGAAGTAGCTTCAGATTGTTACTGGAAATATAAATATTTACTGGAAATATATTTTACTGGAAATATAAAGTACATCCTGGCATACAAAGTACAGCAGAAGACACAGAAATTGTCAAGGAGAAAATAACTTGATTGTAGCTTCAACAGCTTTAGTGAGATGCATCAGTAATGGTGTTAACGTAGGGTCAAATCCAGCCGAAACAGGATTCATGGTCAATATGTTTAATCTAGGACATGAATGATGTCATCTAGGATATAAGTCCTTGCCAAGTGTGTCTCCAGCTCAGGATCATGTCAGTAGGAATTGGCTGTGTGTGCTCAGAGTCTGTGTGGAGGGGCTGTCAGGCCGGCGTGGCAGCAGGGCCCGCTGTGAGGGTACTCCTGTCTGGCTGACGGGCTACAGGAGGCACAGCAGGAGAGGAACTTCTCCAGCACCAGGGTAATGCTAGATTCTAAGTCCACCTCTTCCATTTTCTATGGTACTCTTTATTTTCTGAGTTTATTTTAATTTTCAAATTCTGTCATTGAAACTTTGAGGTTTTTTGCTTTTTTCTCAGAAGGGGAGCAAGAGAGGAAGGAACTAAGAAATACTAGCATGTACTACTTCTACAGTATTACTTTTAGTTATTCAGCAGAAAGCTGGCAGTGCTGTTGATTTAAATATTTTATAGTTGCAACAGCTTGGTTTGAGTAAAGGAAGACTGGGAATTTGAGATGTGTTTCATTTCTTGCCTCAGACCACACACTTTTTCTTATCTCTGTCTTAGACAGAAAGGTGCAGACCTTCACAGTAATTGACCCTAACAGAACTTTGCTGTGATGGGAGCATGACAGCAACTACTGTATCTTTAAAAAACACAAGAATTAGGAAGATTTCTTCCACAAATATGTATATATTTGTCTGTCTTGGAAGGGCAAATCTACAGTAAACCAAACTTTTGGAGATTTAAAATAAAATAGCATTGTAAGCCTACAGCTATTAGGAATGTTTTGGATGTTCTTACATAGAATAGTCTAGTGAATTATGTTCAGAAATGTTAAAAGCTACAATTGTTCTAAGGTGTTATCTGTGAATAGTTCTCATGACTTTGTTAGAGTGTGGCCATTGTTACAGGAACTGTCTATCTTGCCTCAAAAGCCATCAAACATTCTGCCACAGATTTCACTGATGTGGTTATTACAGAATATTTATGACTGGGATTTGGGATAGTGAACATTTTAATCATAATATAAGATGATTGCATGAGGTAACTGCCTTGTCAACTGCTAGTGGTTAAGAGCAGAGCTGTCTCTGCAACATATTTAAAATTTGTACTTTTTTCCTTCATTACTGATCTTCTTTGAGTAGCAACAGGACTTAGTATTTCAAGGGTGATCTTTATATAAAACTAAGGTACATCTTCCATTTTAATCGGTTTTATCTGTGTTTTTTCCCTTTTTCAGGAGGATACAGATCATAATTATTATACATCAAGGACATATGGCCCATATGATTCTACCAGCCGGGATTTGTGGGTCAATATAGACCAAATGGAGAAGGACAAAGTAAAGATTCATGGGATCCTTTCCAATACCCATCGTCAAGCAGCAGTAAGTATTTTATCATTTTCTTTTTTGACTAACATGAATATTTTTCCCCAGTGGCCCACACGGCAGTATTACTAAGTACCACAACTATGGTTCACAGAGCTATATCTTTGAATTCTAGTTAAGCTAGAAGTGGAAGTCTTTACACTGTTGTTATCAAATGACTCCCAGTTGCCTTTTTGAACTTTCAGTAGCAGTCCTTCAGAGATGCCTTTAAAGATATATTTAAAATTCTCCTCTGTTTATAAGGATCACAAACTATCAAATGGTAAACCACTTGTGTTGCTGAAATTAGAGGGAATTTTACTGTTAAGTTTAATAGTAATAGAGCTGGGTTCAGGATGAAGTTGATGAAGTTTTAAGTCTCCCATGGAATGCATATGGTGTGTTTGCACTTCTATTTTATTTGAGGTGTCACACTTATATTTCCTTTTGGGACAACTGATAAAGCTCATTAGAATGTAATATAGTAACAGAAATGATGTGATCACAGTTTTAGGTTATCAGCATATAAATAAATTGGAGTGTGAATAACAATCATATTTAACTTATTGTAATCATGCTGCTGGTAAACTGGGTATGAAAATAATGGGCTTACACACTTAGAAATTAAATCAAATACTGTATGATTTAAAGATTGTATTCTAGGTTCTCACCTGTGGCTAGAAGTTGCATACATAGAAGAGCTAATATTAGCAAAAATTAAATACAGGAAACTACAGGTCAGAACTGTGGTTCATGAGATTCCTGTTTCATCCGTTCACCAACATAGCTCCAACAAAAAGTCCTTGGGTTTTGCCAGTTTAAAACAACATCTAGTGAATGCCTTACTTAAAAGTTGTACCCTTTTTAAAGATGCAGTTGTGTTTAACAGTTTTAAAGCTAAGAGAAATCCCAAGTTTAATTCATCTTTTCCTTTGTTTATCTGTTATCTCCCTGGCACAAGCCAGGTGACTGCTTAGGAGAATGCAAGAGGCAGCAGAAAGTAATACTGTGGTATTTAAGTCAAAATATAGAAAGCAGAGTGAGGTGATAAATCCAGCACATCTAACTGACAGAGAGTCCAATTCAAAAAATATATCCTTCATAGTTAAAAGACTGTAGGCAGTCGGGTAATGCAAATGCAGAGGGTTCAGACAGCTCTATATCTTTGGGGCACACTTAATGAAACAGTGTATCAGCTCTTTTCTTAAGACAATTTGGTTCTAATGAGAAAAAAAGAACCTCAAGGGTACCTAAAAGTGAGAACCTCTATTGTCTGCCTTGTCTGATTCGTGTGGGATCCTGGTGTTCTGTGTTGAGGGAAAGAATGGAAACATGCCAAAAGAAAACGTATTCAATAAATTAAAAATATTTATAAAAGGTATAACATCTTTTCCTCTTAAAAGTAATTTCTGGAGCCTGGGACCTAAACATTGGTGAAATTTCTTCGAGAAATTTTAACACATGTTTAATGATTAGTAAAGATGACAGCCTTCCATGTCTTTGTTGTAAGCACTTTTGTTTCCAATTGGATCCCTGAGATTGTGCAGCTAAAATGTCCATTCCAAGGGGGACATTTTGTTGAAGTTACTAAACTAGAGGCTAGAACAAGGCAATATTTTTGGTCTGGTGTGGGATCAGTGCAGAGGACCATTCAGCATGGCAGATGGAGCCTTGAGGGTTTCAACTGTTTCTCCCCAAAGCAAGAGGTTTAAGACCTTTCTTCTGAAAGTCAGGTGCCCTCTCTGCCTCTCTGCCAGCTCCTGCACAGAAGGCTCTCCTCCCTTTTTAGCACACTGATATCCATCTCTTTTCATGAGTACCCAAACATCTTGGACTGGGAACTTGAGTGGTTACAGCCATGACTACATACAGTTTTAAAGACCACTTTTTCAGATTTGTTTTATGTCCCCTCAAAGGATGAAAAAGTACCAGAGAGTCATCCTGTAAGGTTTTATTCCTTATTTATGCATCTATAATTGATTTGTTGTATGCTTGTGTCCAAGTTAACAACATCCATACTTACTACACAACGAAGTTATTTAACAGAGAGATGTGATCTCTATAACTCTACAACTGTAGAGTCATATATTTTGAGATCATACATATCTCAGCAGCAATCTCTTACCTTCTGTCCCGTAGAGGTAAACTTTGCCATTACTCTTTTTAAAAGGCCATTTTGCACATCTGTCTGTGACTCAATGATTTTCATGCTGATAATTTCTAAACATTATTCTCCAATTTGACAATGGAACCAGGAGTTAAATTATTACCTGCTAAATATTAAGGGATTCATTTACGATATCAGGGATTCTTTGAATGCTAAAATTTTTACATTCAATTTGTGTGTTTTCCTTCATTTGGACGCAAATAATCCTAAGAGTTCCCAGAAGCTGTCAGTTGGTTTTGCTTCTACAAGAAAAGCTATAAAGACTGGAGAGGATCCTGGAGGGGATCCAAGAGATGGTTTGACTTTATAAACAGCATAGTAATTGTTTGTGGAAAGTAGCAAACATGTATTAATTGCACAATTACAATGTCTAACACTACAGGATTTATATCACTAGTAGTAAGGGTGTTTTTTTGATATATTGCCACCATCTTCTTAACCATATAATAAAATTTTTGAGGTGGCTTCGATATTCAGTGTGTTTAGATTAGATATCTAGGAGTTGAATACTCAAACATTGAACAAGAATACAGGATACCTCATACTTGGGAACTCAACTCCCTTTTCTTCCAGTCCATTCTATCATTTATGCATGGAGAAAACATTTTTATTTCAGTGAATTGAAAATTCTGATATTCTTTCTAAAAAACAAGGTATGCTTTCTAGCATCAAAATAAAAGCATCATTTTAGTGACTGTTAGAATATTGTGTTTTAAAATATTACTTAAATCATGTTGGCTCTTACAGAATTATGCTTATAATATGCTTATAATTCTTACAGAATTATGCTAAAAAACTGGCTATGTTAAACATTTTTACATAGTCAGAATTTAAGGTATCACATTTTGACTTAAGTCAGTAGGAGACCTGTATCTGGCTTGTGTGGAAATGAGATAAAATTTTTGTTGCAAACACCTTTATACTAATGTTTATATTATAGCAATTCAGAAGACAGGTAAAGGGGCAAAATTTTCATTTGAGGTAGTTTATAGGTTATCGTGCATTCAGAAAGTTAAAGTTAATAGGTAAAATGGAGGATGGCATATAAAGGAAAGAGGGAAAGTTTGGTCAGAAAATTGGTAGTTTTAACAGAGTTCCTCTAATTATGTTTGGTAGAGCAAGGATATAATTTAAATGGAGTGTATTCATAGATATACACTTCAGCAGTGAAAGCTGTAGAACATGGTAAAAGAACATTTGTGTGAGTTAATTCATGTGCTATCTTTTGCATATGCCATTTTTGATTAGAAATGTTCAGTTGTATATCCATATTTATGTATATACAGAAAAGGTCATTAGAACCTACTCTGTCCAATTAACACAATGCAAATGGATTTGGCATTCTAATTAAAAACAAACAAAAAATGTGCTAATAAATCCTGTCAAAATTCTGTCTTCCACTTAAATGGAAAACAAATCTAATTTAAAGTTACTGTAAGTCTCCAACTGCTAATTTCACGCTAAATAATTCTTTAAACATTTCTGGTGGATGTAAATATAATTCTTCCTTAGAGAAGAAGTACTCAGATATAATCTGAAAGTAATAAACACAGGACAGAAATAATGGTAGTGAAAATAAAGACAAAAGAGTACTTTTCTTCTTCCTTTTTTCCCCCCACTTTTTTTAAATGTGTGGGCTGTTGCCCTTTCTTAAGTGGAATCATCAAAGGTAAGGGTTGAAGGACAGTCACAAACAACCCATCTTCACCAGTTTTTACTGTAGTAACTCCTCCAAAATAAGAAATAATGGAGTGCATGCTCATTTCATATTTGGTATTTGGACCGTTATGGAAGAGATGTGTTTTTCACAGGATATTATATTTAAACAGTGAAAATACCTTGCTGGGATTTCAGCACTCCTTCCTGCCATGACTACTAATTTATTCAGCATTTAACCAGGTAGCACATAGGGTGATAATTAGGAGTGTTCACTATAATCAATGAGCTTTGGGAAAGGAATGGAATAGATGGAGAAAGATAAAGCCATAGGCAGAGAGGCAAAATGAGTTTGAATTTGAATGATGTTCTATGGCAAGTTTAGTTGAGGAGAAGTGTTCATTCACCAAATTACAATTCTCTGCTATGAATTCAGCTGATAGAGGATAGTCACCTGTAGGGGAATGGAGAAAAAAAAAGATTCTGTTAAAAATTTTATTTATTTACTTATTTTTTTTTATTTTATTTTGCAATAAATAGCTTAAGTAGAGTTTGTTATTGCTTCTGTTGAATATTTCTTTATGCATCATTCCATCTCCTAGCTGACCGTATAGTTTTAGGAACTGGTGTCATATGGATTTGAAGGAGGACTTACCTTCCAGTGACCAGCCTTTATTAGACAAGAACTCAGGCAGCAGTAGGATGTCAGGGACAGCACTTAAATCTGAAGGCTGGTGTGGCAGAGCAGCAGCTAACCAGCAGCCAAAGCAGCAGGCTTCCTGTAAAACATAGGTATTGCTAAGGCTTTGGATATTGATGGGTCCTTTTAATAAAGAGGTTAAAGCAACATTTTTTTTAAGCAGAAACTCTACAAATCTTTTCTTAATTTTATTCTTGTGATTGAGTTACAATGTCTGTTCATGTATTTTCTATTCTGAAGTTTTCTGTTATAGAGATCCACTGGTTTAAGTGTTTAAGTGCTCCACAGAATTCTTTGCAGTTAGCTACTGGCAATTCCAAATTAAGAATAACAAGGCTCCAGTGAAAAATAAAAAGCAATGAAAGAGATATTTGAAGTGGATGACTGTTCACCTTTTTTTGTCTTAAATGTTCTGCTCAATATTGATTTTATTTCTTGGTGTTATTCCTTTCAGAGAGTGAATCTGTCCTTTGATTTTCCATTTTATGGACATTTTCTACGTGAAATTACTGTGGCAACTGGGGGTAAGTGGCTTTCTAACCATTTACTTTGAGTAAGATGAGAAGAGTTTCTTGCAGCTACTTAAAAGACTTCTTTCCCCCTGCTTGTATATGTCAAGAGATAAACTGCAGCTTTTATTTAGGAAATTTTCCTGTCCACATAAAGAAAATCACAAAATATCAATATGATGAAAAACCTCTAGCAGTTCAAGTGGAACTGTTACAAAGCCATCTCATTGTAAGACCTTACAGCATTAATCCTCTTCTGTTCAGATACTTCCCCCAGAACCTGGGTGTATGTAGCAGTTGCCCTGGTGGTGAGAGTGCTGGAGTCAAAGCAAGGAGGGAGGGAGGGTTTGAGGGGAGAGGATTTCCTGCCCAAAGATAAGAGGTGCTGCTAGAAGTTATTCATGTGTCACCTGCAGGGCAAACCCATTGCAGTCACTGTCGTGGTGTGGTACAGCCTCTGAAAATGTTCCATGGCATTCCTCTCCTCCGTCCATGAGAGGAGCGGGGTGAGAAGGGAGGCAGGGCCAGCTCCAGCTCCCAGTCTGGCAGCTCTGGGCAGCACTGGTGGCTCATGGCTGGGGTTCTGTCTCCTCTGCTGCTGGCTGCTGCTTGCACCCAACTCCTGCACTGGGAACAGACATTAATTCCTTCTGTTGCCCTCCCACTCCATCTCCTTGAAAGACAATATGATTCTAATGAGATGAGGAAAAGGAGATGACATGGAAGACAACAAATGTGAAAAAGAAGGAGAAGGAGTAATAGTAAAAAAATGAAAACAGGGAGGCAAAAGGCAGCATCATGGAGGGCACACCCACAGGATCCTCTGGTCCTTGAACATGTCCAGCAAGTTCATGGACTCTGGCTGGTGGTGCCTGGCCTAGACAGCGAAAAGCAGGCAGAAATAGGAGGCACCATCATCAGGAACAATCCTACTCTGTCCCTGGTCAAAGTTTCTCCTTCCCTTGCTACGGGAGTCCAGATGGACAGGATCCGGGGATATCCATGATATCCCGCTGGAGTCCTGAATGGGGAGGTTATGACTAAAAGATTAGGGCAGAATTGCAGCCAGTGTCTCAACAAGAGTGGGAACTGGAACAGAGGTCCTTATCATGTTCCCCATCAGGATCTCCATTTTGCTACCAAAGCAGAATACAAGTGATGGACAAAGGTGAATAAAGGCTGATAGGAAATGGTTGATTTGCAGTAGAATGATAAAAAAGGATGCAGATTTATGAGCTGACTTCAGTATCAGTTTTCTCATCTTGATCAACAATGACATTTTGATGGGGATTTGGGTCAGATGAGCCAAGAACCACTGATTTTTAGACTTGTCTGATTTCCATTCTGCTTTATTGCTAGTTTCATTTTGGTGCTTGATCATCGATGCCTAGTTCTGTGTTCTTTATTAGAGGAGTTGCATTTCATGGGCTGCCAAAATCAAGCACGTGATCTGTGTAGCATGAAAGAATGGGATGGGATTGATCCTGCACAGCTAAAACAGCAGTGATGGGGACAGGATTCATCCTCTAAATGTCCCCTTATTCTTACTGCTGTACATGGTTCCTTAAAATTTCACCAAGTTAACTCTCTCCAAGTAATTCTTTTTGTGTGGTCATTCTGCTAAGCCTTCCCCTTTAATAGAAATCCTGAATTTTTACTACTTTCACCATTTTCACTAAAGTACTCTGCTGTGACCAGTTTCTCCATTGGACCAAAAAGACTTAGAAGGAAAGTTAATTTCATGAGGTGAACTGTGTAGTAGCAATTTGTGAGGTACACTTTTTTTTTTTTTTTTTCCTTTTGATACAGAATGACTGGGGAATTTAAGTGGTTTTGTCTTTGTTTTCTTTTAAAAAAAAAATCACGTAAGAATATAAAAATGACGGCAGCTCTGCAGGATTCTTTTCTATTGCTATTAATGGCACACTGGCTGATAATGATGCTTTTCTTTTTGCCCCATTTCTACTAAATAAAATATTGCTGTAAATAGATCTGGGGATTATTGTCAAGCTAAATAGGACTTTAAAATCAGTGCTTTTAATATACACCATTGACTCTAGCATAGAGATATTTCTGTGTTTCATTGACATTTCCATGATTTTTCAACCTCAAAATTAAGCATGAAAATGATCTAGCTAGTAATAGATTTTAAAATGTTATCTTGATAAAGCTCAGTAACTGTTAGTCATTCTGTCAGTCCAGGATAAGATGCAACTTTTACTACAAGACTCCTAAACTCATTTAGAAGGAAAAGAAAGGTTTATTTCTTTTTTATTTCTTATCTTACTAACTTTCTAAAAGTGTTTTGTTTTGGATATATGTGCAAATTTTGTTGCTAGGCTAAGCACCACACTTTGCCACCAATGATTTATGATAACAAAAGATGAATGCAGGTTCCATATGCTTCATACACTGTATAGTCTGCTATTTCTTAGTAACCAAGGTTTTATAATGGTATTACTATTATTAGAGACCTGGAATAGCTCCAGAGGTTATTCTGACATCAAAAGAATGACAAAGTTAATGTGTACAGGAGTCCCACATGACTGATGTCCACTTCCTGGAGAGCAGGATATTATTAATTATGCTTATGAAAACACTACAAACTGTTTTTATATCCAAATCATAAATTAAATAACCTTCTTAAAAGGGAAGTGTAGTACAATAGCACATTAAATCCCTGTCACAATAAAAACATCTACCCCAATGGTTTCTGCCATTCTTCATGGAGTGTGCCATGTGGCATACTAGGGTTCCCAAATTGCTTAGGATGATTTTGAAATCACTGGGTTTTAAGACTCTTTTTTTTCTTCACTGTAGCTAATATTTATGTCCTCTTCTGAATAGTTCTGGCAACCTGATTGTGTTTAACTAAGAAAATGAAGAAAATGGGGAGTGAAAATAAATAGATTGAGGATCTTATTCACTGTTGATATTAGCTTGTATTTGAAAAGGCTATATATTATTATAGGAATTATATATTAGAATTAAACTAATTATTAACATAATTAGTAATTGGTTCTTTGCTATACAGACATTTCTCTGCCCACATTCCTATAGATGGCTCTCAAAACTTTAATGACAGTAAGTTACACAAGAAGAAGCTGAATTTTGGCTTTTGTGAAGCTTTCTAAACTTTGTGCCCTGCAGGCCAAAAATGGTGGTTATTTTTGTAAAACCACTCGTGAGATAGCAAGTCATGGTGTGCATGTCAGGAGCTGAGTATATGTTTGTTGCCAGTCACTGATACCCCTGACAGAGCTCAGTGGAGCTGGGAAAATTCTCTCTTGTGATACACCTCTCCATGCAGTATCAGAACACTTGTCACAGGCATCCTTGAAGCTCTGTGGCCCCACATCCTACTCAACATGCAGCAGACTTCGTTGCTGGCTGTATTAATTTTCCACAGTCATGGTAGTAATCCACTCTTGTTTATTCTCTGTGGGTTTTTTTGGTTTGTTTTCTTTATCATTCTCTATTTTTTAGTGCAATTTTGTATCAGATACTGTAAATTATTTAGTTGGGTTTTTTTGCTTTTAAGGCATTTTTAGTTGACATAAATTTCTCTGTGGTATTGCAGGGAGCAGGAAAGGCCTTGCTGTGCAAGCCCTGCCCAGCATTAATGAAATATAACAATAACAGTAGAAATTGAAGTGACTAGGTGGTTACATTTTTAGATTTATAAAGCTGACTTTTGAGACATTTTGCCAGCTAGCATGAAGAAGGCTCCAGAAATGTCCACCCACCCTATGTAATAGCAGACTGCTGAAGTTGAAGCAAGCAGATGAATTTTTAAATATTGTATTAAATTCTGGTGAGATAATATTTGGTGAATCATCTTTCAGTAGAGGAATATTCCAGATGGAGGAATTGTTTGAAATGATTCTTACGGTGAGGATGCTGCCTGAGCATTTCTTCCACTGTCAATATTTAAAGGAGTACCAAAGAAAGAAATAAAAATCCATCCTAGCAGTAAATACCAGTGTAATCGAATTAAAGTTGATATTTTTTTAAAACAGAAATCAAGAACTCTTTGTCTGATTATTACTTCCTAAGGCCAGATCTCATGCTTAAAAATACTTGTATTTATGGAAGAAAGAGATATTTGTGCATCCAAGATTCCTTTTCATCAAAACTACAACTGTCCTACGCTCTGTTGACACAAGAACACAAGCATTGAAAATACTGAAATATTTTTTCTGCTGAAACCTGATGTTATTAGATCTTGTGTTGAGGAGCAGCTGTGAGGTACCTGAGCATGGTTTCTAAACCCTGACTAGTCAGGACAATTGATTCAAAGTAATCTTTGATTTTGATGAAGAATCACACTTATTTCAGTATCAAATTCTTTTTAAGTGTACATATGGCTTGTGGGAAAGTAGCAGAGGCAAAATATCTCAGGTTAGCAAGCTAGTTGGTTAGCTGCTCAAAAGCTGACGTTTTATACAGAGATAACACTTTAAATTTCCTTTTGGACATTGAATGTGTATGTATGGTTATGGAATTCATATTTAATTTTACTGTTTTCAATGTAGCAGGAGGGATATGAAAAATAAGTACCAAAGTGTGGAGAATTCTGTTATAATTTCCATCACATTTGCAGTACTTTCAAGGGAAAAGGATCAATGACAGAGAGAGCATGCTGTGGGGAAGGCATAAAGCCTGATGTTGCACTGTCTGAGCCCTATCCTTCTGTGTTGGCACATAAAGCAATACCTCTGAGCAGGAGGGAAATTTGTCAACCTAGCTGGTGGTGCTATGGAAAAAGAAGGGTCCATGGGGTCAAGACCTGAGGTTTTTAAGGGTGAGGATGGTTGTGCATCTGCAGCCTGCAGAAAGTCTATGCTAATGAAAAATTATCCGGAAATCTCTAGTCCTCGGGGAATGATTATGCTTTATTTTCCCTGCATCTCATGCATTTATTTTCTTAAACTTTCAAACCAGTGGATAGGTAGAGTGAAATTTACCTGGCTCTTTGAATTATCAGTGTCCTGAGTGGAGCATTTTGTTGGAGTCTGTCAGGAATCTCAGTGAGGCTTTTCTGGCTGCTGCTGCTGCTCTGAACCCTTCAGCACAGGAGCCAGCAGGAGATGTGTTCATTATGTAATGAAGAGCCCTTTGATAACACAGATTGCCCTATGGGCAACATCTGTTAAATGGCAAAGGTGATACAAAGCAGAGTGAAACACAGTGTTTCTAGCCAAAATCAGCGGCTCAGATTAGCTTGTGTCTGTTACAGGGGATTACACTTGTCATCACCAGTGGCAGCTCACTCTGAAGGGACTGTACAGGTCTGGCTGTTGACTAGCTCACACAATTGCCTTCATTTACCTCCTCTTTTTCTGATGTCTTATATTGCCATGCAGTTGTTACAAGAATTTTCTCCCTGTAAAGCGTCCTTCGTCTGTCATTCCTGTGTCAAGTGTCCTGGGAATATCCCTCCTGTCTTTGTAAGGGAGCAATCCCTCCCTGGAAACTGCTTTGCCTACCTTTCCTCGGTGAACCCCTACAACTCTTTCCATTCCCACACTTATGCTTTATTTTTACAAAATAGATCAGAAGCACTTAGGGCAAAGAGAATTATAAGCTTTAGGGTAAACAAACCATTCCATATGCCTTGACATTACTCTGATCATCATATATGAAGGTATATGCCAACTTTGACTGTGAGGATAACGGGCAGTAGTTGCACTGAAGTGGTATCAGGACTTAAAATGACCATATTTGTGTTTTTGTAAGACTCTGTTTCATAGAACTACGGATAGCTAGCCAAAGCATTTTCCACATGTAATGCCAAATAAGCATTAAATAAAATTAAATCATTTTGCAGAAAAAAATAATAAATTAAATGCCATAATATTAAGGCAAAGAGCCTTCAGGATAGCTGAAAACCGCTCCACTGAACATTGGGAAGTTGTTAGGTCTAGACTATGTCTAAAAAGAATCCATAACTTTTTCTAGCATAATTTTTAGTAGGCATGTATCTTATGCTCAGCATTTATACTAGCATTCAAAGTTTCAATAATATTGTGCTATTACATCATAGTAAAGATTTTTAATGCTTGACAAGTCTTTATTTTCTCCAGCTGCTACAAAATACAATGTTTATTTGGTTTGTTGCATGCTTGTGAGTTAAAAAAACCAAACTCCAATACATTTCTGCCTATAGGTTCTAATTAAAAGAGGAAAATTCCCGATGAGGAGTGGGAAATACATTTTTTGATGCTGTAATGCAGTACTTCATAAAAATTATGTATTAATGTGGAATTCTGAGACCAAATGAAATGTGTTCAGTTCATAAATGTTCTAATAGTTGTAAAATAGTACTTGTATGTATCTGATCCCTAAAGTTAAAATTAGGACCATGATAATAGTTACAAAATTTTTTGAAAATTTAGGTCTTTCCAAGCACAGAGTGTTTAGAGACCATTCAGTCTGGGAACTATGTCAAAAATTCAGGTCAGAGTCAATATTAATTATTAAACATAAGGACTGCTGTAAGTTACATTATTTCTAATAAGAGGTGGGTCTTAGTTTGAATTCTGTCCAAATATTATTGAGTGTCATCCTTTCTGAAAAAGCTTATTTCTAACTTTGGCAAAAGTTCTGTTTCCTGGTTTTGTTTTCTTAGTGTTCAGAGGTTTTTCAATGCGTTGAATTCCTACTAATATCAATATTATTGCCACAGTGTAATAAAATCTTTTCAGTCATTTGGTCCCATCTGCATCTTAATGAAGGCTCTTTTCCTTGAAGTTTTAAGGGAATTCATTTCACATCTCAAATCAGGCATCTGTAAATACAGTTTTATAATTTTGGATGTGATATCCTGTATATTATATGATGCTCTTGCTACCTAGTACCCCATAGCACCAGGTACCATTGATGATTACTCGTAACAGCCAGGGAAACTGAGGGCTTCATTTTCCTTAGCATGTTATCCTCAGTGTTTGTAAATGTCATAAATTTGTGGTTTTGTTCCTAGAATACTTATGAAATTCATATTGTTCCTCTTATTTCTGCTGAAATCTGGGCACCTGCACTGACCTATCATTTGGCTTCCTTAAGAAATGGCTGTTAAGACAAGAGTTCACAGAAATTATATCCTGATCCTATTGCTATCAAAATGAGCTGTAAAGCTCCTTAGATTGCCACAGGATGCTTCCCTAATTGTCTGTACCTCATACCAGGGCAGCTCTCCATTTCAAGGTGGCTGCTCTGTTAAAGCCCTGCTCTGCAATGGCATCAAGCAGCAACACTCACCCCTGCTCCTCTCTGAAGTAGTGGAGAATGTTAACAAGTTGTAGCAGAGCAGCACTCAAAAGGAAAAGTGTCAAAGTCTGTTTAGCTGGGTTTTTCCCATTCTGTGTGGGTAGCACTAGGTACAACAAGAGACTAATACGGGCAAGGTTTTTGCCTGTGTAGATAAAGTACCTTTAATTCTGTCAGGAAAAGATAATAGAAATATTATATTTGGAAGTACTCATCAGCTACAATATCAGTTCAACTTGATGTTTTTAAAGGTATAGGTAAGAGTCCTATCCAGTTATTAATTTTTTGTTCTGTCAATGAAGGGGTCTTCCTCCATTTTTATGCTGTGCATTTTATTACCTTAAATAATATTTCAACAGCTCACAGGATGCTTTATATCAAGGTGTTTAAGCTAGTGCAATGTTAGTACAAGTGTTAGACATTTATTCTATATTACCTTTGTAACTTAACCTGTGTTGCATTAGCTTTAGTGTCTTCAACATGATTTATCAATATGTGGTGTAAAGCCATCATCCAAAGAATGAATTAATAACAAAAACAAGTTGTAAGAAAAATAGAGGTCTAAAGTCTTGAAACAAAATCCTAGTTTGCAACTTTTAATATTTTGGAAAAGAAGATTTCTTGCCCCTCTATTTTGCTTCAGACTTACCCATTTCTTGGGCCACTGGCAGTATGTCCAAAGCAATTATAGCAAGTGACAGTACATTTGATTTCCAGCTGCATTAGTGAGTGTGGGATTTCTGGTTGTTGTGCTGTAAGCAGCTTGTTATCTCAAAGAAAAGTTTGGAAGCTTACACAGGATTAATTAAAATCAATGAAGGATTTAAAAGTGAGCACTGAAATTATTGCTGGAGAAATATAATTAACAAAGTAAATTGCATCCTAAAATGGCCCCAGATCAGCCCATAGAGACCCAGTGCGAGCCCTCACTGATGAGGAAGCTGGAAATATTTTGTTGGAGCTAAAATCAACAGCAAACCATCCTACTGATGGCACAGGTTCACATTAAGAGGCTATTTAGTCGCTTAGTTTTACATGTCACCAGCAGCATTATTCAAAAAGTAAATATAATTTCTCTTTCTTCTTGCTATTGAGTTTCTGCTTTGTTGTATCCAAAGCCACAAATCACCCTTAATTTCCATTTCCTATCTGTACCTGACTGTTGAATAGTATGAAAAGCACATGAATGAATCTATGTAAGGCTTTTTATATTCATTACTTCAGATAAAGTATTCTAATTTCACGACTCGGGATATGTCAAAAAAAATCTCGCATATGGAATTTCTTCTGCATCTCTGACAGTACAGGGACTACAGATTTTCTTAATATCTTTACTGTACTGCAATGTTCATGTGATGACTGTCCATGCTCATCCATCCCTGACTCCTGGAGAGTCTTAAGAAAAGCAAATGCTGCTACGTGTTTTGCATGGTCGACAGTTGGAAAACAGAATGCATGCAAATGTTGTCTGAGCCACATTATGAAAAATCAGTTGCCCATTGCCAGCCTCTTCATTATATCATCATTCCTTCCTTGGCAACCACCCTGTCTCAAGCCAGTCCTTGCTAAATTCATTACCATTGCAAATTTTTAAGACTCATATCAGTCTGTTTTCTGAAACCATAGCCATTGAAATAAATAGATTCCCATGGATCTTTGTCAGTTTTGAATTGAGACCTAAATTTTTTCACTTGCTTCTCACTCCTCCTTACAGTCTTGGCCTTGGCTCCATTCACACCCTTTCCCCTTCCTTCTGTGAATGTTGTCAGTGGGCTGTGACATCCTCAGTTTTCAAGCTTTTTCATGCACATGCCTTTTCCTGAGGAGATGGTTCCAAGTGTGAGCAGTGGAAAGAAGCATTTAGGACTACATCTTCCAAATTCTTCTAAAATCTTGGGAAAGATTTCACTCTATGGAGGTTTTCCTTGCCATGGCTTGAAGTGATAATTTTGTCACAAAGCATAAATTTAATGACAAGACATGTCAGGAAAAAATGTATAAATAAAAAGAGTTTTCTGTTGTTTTCATGGAAAGCTTACATCAAAACTATGTTTGTTTTCACATGTTTTAGTTTCATTTACTTTCAGGAGCTTCTTCATGCTTCAATCGTTGGCAGTGACTATTCTAGACAGGACTTTTGTTTTAGAACTACTACCAGTAGGCCATAATACTGTAACCATTTCCCATGTTATGTGTGTCATTTTGTTAGTGATGCTACATCAGCCTGGAAAAGCAGCTTGTTGAGGTGTCTTTCTAGTGTGTTTCCAGGAATTGATAAGGTAGCCAGAATCACTAGGATGGGATTCTTACCCTGCCTCACTCGCCAGTCCTGGTCTCAGCTCTTTAGTAGGATAGCCAAGGGGTCAGGGCCATCAGTGCAAATGCTGCTTCTCCTTCAGGTGTTAGTGGGTTCAACACTGCTTTGCCTTGCCAGAGGCAGCACTGGTATAACTCTTCAGTCGGGGTCTGCCCTGCAATTCATGTTCAAACTGTTTTATCTTCACCCATTACTGTACTGCAAAGTCTGTGCAGGTTGGAGAGTAGCCTATAACTCTGCTTTTAGCCAACCTGAAAAAAAGAAAGCCAGACTCTGTAACCTGCATCATGACCCATGATGCCTGGGGCTGCTTACCTAAAAAAATCTTTTTGTAGCTATTTGCTCAAGTAGAAATTGTGACTTTTTGACTTCAAGCTGCAGTACGTGGCAGTCTGGTACGTGCCTGCGCATCTTAGAGCAGAGAGAGTCTAAAGGCTGTTGAAGACAGCATGAATGGTGACTGTTTTAAGAACCAAAGGGCTTAACTGGCTTGCTAAAAATTACCATTTGTCAAAGAAATAAATGCTTATTAATTTAAGAACTTATTAATTGAAAGGAGCTAGCTGCAATATTGTTAAATCTTGAGCTGAATGACAGCAGATGTGTGATTTCATGTATCTCACTAGTTAGATGCAAGTGATGCCAAATAAAACAAGGCGTTATTTGGCAATGACTTAATAGCGCAATAAAAGTCATCAGCCCATTCTTTTTTCACTGCAGTTTATGTTCTGCTTTGGTTTCTTGCCTAATGTGGAGGAGACATGAAACAAAGGAATAAAAATATCTATGGAGCATTGACTAAGCGTTTTAAGCTCCATCTCTCTCAATCCTATACACTAATATAAATATTTTCCTTCTTTCAAGTAGATTTCTATGTAGTGTTATTGGGAGGTCATATCGACGTGAGTCAATTTTACTTTCTGATTCCTACCCCCTGATTTCTACCTCTCTCAAAATTGTATCAGAACCACAATTTTAAGGGAAAAAATTCTGTTTCTTAGTCAGCAACCTGAATTTATTCTCTGAGGGGCACTGTAAGCCATTAGGTCTGGAGCCTTTGAGAGCCTCCTTCATGGTCAGAGCAACTACTGTGTTAATTTGATGCCTGCTTTCCTATCTGAATAATACACTCCTACCTGTGCCTACTGCTGCCTTCTGTCCACCTTAACAGCTCTGAGCTGCACCTGTTTTCAAGTGTCAGAGCAAGGTTAGGACAGCAATGGCACTGCTTATCTCGATTATAAAAGTCTATGTCCGCATTTTCAGACAAAGAAAAAATCTTCAGGCCTGTTTGGAAGCAAGTTTTGTTCTTAGACATCCTACTAAATTATTGGTTTCTTTTAAATAGTGATTTGAAAGGTAAACCATTTTTTTTTTTACTTTGGAGGACACGTTCTTGCACTGCCCATAAACATCTGGCCCACAGATTGATTAGGTACATGAACAGTTCTCTTTAAGAACAGTTTCTGAGTTTTTACAAATGCTTTTTTTTTTTTTTGTGCTTCTTCAGCTGTAGCTTTTATAATGATTTTATTTGTTAATTCCAACTCCTAGTATGAACATGGACTTCTGATAACACAGAGATGAGAAAGTTGTGCATTCAGCTGTGAAAATGTCCAAGGAATAATATTTGACATTACTTCGTATGTATTCACTCAAAAAATAGTGAAAAAATTTTGTGGAGCAGTTTGTATCCTCTGGTACTTCTCAGAACTCATAGCACTTTAAAATCTTGCCCTGGATTGCCCATTGCAAAATACATTTATTCCAGTTTTTATAAATACATTTTTCATCTATTTCCATTGTGGGGGGAGGGAACCGAACAGATTTTTATAAGGCATTATAAGATTATAATTATATATATATATGTTATATATATATATTATATATAATATATATATTATAATTATAAGATTATAATTATAATTATAAGGCAGCTGGTTTTACCCTACATGAAGAGGAACTCAAGTAATTCTTAGCAAATATGCTCTGGGCATTTGGAAGATGTAGTTGGGGAAATTTAAATGCTGTTTTCACAGCTAGCTGTGTTTGGTTTATTCTATCATCACTGGCATTTATTGAGAAAACACAATTTTGCTGGAAACACAAATGGAACACAAATAATATCTATCCATAATACACATCTTCAAAGAGTGAGACTGACAGTGCAATTATTAATTATTCCACTAGGTTTAATTACATTTTATGCAGACCAGAAAAGAATGGTAAAAATGCGGATTTTCTGTGGTAAATTATGTATTTGGTTTACTATGAAATAAAAATAATTTTTAAAAGCAGAAAAATATTTGTTTATTGTCCTTTATCCATTAAAAAAATCTATATTTTAAATTCCAAGTAAGGGGAAGTCTCTTATTTGGAGACTTTCCTATATATGTTCAGAAACTTAACCTATTTCTATTGCATATGCTTGTTAAGACTAGGGAGAGGGGAAGAATATGAATTATCAAGAATCTTATATGATGTTTTCTTTTCACAGGTGTTGAAAATACTTATCATCCATGCAAAAATGAAGTACTGGCTAGGCAGTCAAGAAGATTCTTAAGTATTTCTGAGGCTGAAATATAGTGATTTTTGAAGTATAGCACTGTTGACATTTTGTTTTCTTTTAAATGTAGTCATTTTGGCAGTCAGTATTATAGATATTAAAGGTCATCTCCACTCACAAAAGCACTTTAAACTTATCAAATATTTGAAAAGTAATCAGGCATGGTTTTTAATCAGTGGTTCCCGTTTAGATGTCTGGTTTGTTTTGGTTTTTTTTTTATATTTACAGTTTGGGTTTTTACATTGTAGTTAAATTATCAGGATGCCACAGTCAGGTAGGTTTTTCCTAATTTTGTTTCTGGATGTTTTCTTGTGAAATGAAATGTAAGAACCATGATCATCTTTCAGTTCCTCTCGGGTCACTCAGATTCTGCTGTTTGCATCTTCTAGAAAACTGTTGCATGAGAAAGGCCTTTTCAGCCTTGCTCCTTTATATAAGGATCACTGAAAATGAGGACGAATTGTAGCTACTGTCCCCTCCATAGTTGCTTGGGAGGTGTGGCCTTGTTGACGTGGTCACATGAAATTAGTCATCTAATAGAGACACTTCTTGGTCTTGCAAAGCCGATAACCTTAGATGACTGTCAGCTGTATTAAAACCATTCTTCTTCTTTTACTCAGTCCAAAAATGGGTTTGGGTTTTTCTTTTTTCTTTTTATTTCGGAGAAACTAGTACAGTGGTTCAGATGCAAAAGGAAGCACTGAGGACTCCAGCTTTAAAACGCAGACCTACTGTCTTCTGCTACCAAAGGCCTAGCATTACGAAGGCATGGTCCACCTTTGAGAAATTTCTAAAATGAGTTCTCCCCTGTTGATGATTCCCTGTGTGTGACAGATAGTTGGATGGTCAGAGGGCTCTATAGGTGTCATTTTGCTGGGTGCATCCCGACTGCCCTGAGTTCTCCGGAACTGCAGTATCACTGCCTTCAGCATCACTTGGTTCCCCTGGACAGTGCAGCAGCTTTGCCCACTGCAGAGCCAGCACCAGCACAGTGTGGGTGGGCAGCTCATCGGTGCACTTTAGTGCAGTACTGTCTGATTAATGTGCCCCTTAATTGCACCACAACTGAGTGGCCACTCTGGAGGAGAACAGTGGTTGTGTCTCAACAATTAACATGTGTGTTCTGATATTATAGCAAATAACTTTGTCATCTCAATATATTAATGTAAAATTGGGACAGCGTGGAAAGACATTCTGTTCAGCAGGCAGTCAGGTTGTTCTTTAAGCCAGCAGGTGCTGAAAGTGTATTTATTGGACAGCAATGTGAAGCAGGTGGGCTCAAGAGATAACAATGTACCAGGAGAAGCTGCTGTGTAAGGAGCAGCAGAAAGGAGAGTGCATTTTGAATAGGTTTACAGAGATCTTGTCATCTCATCACTATTTTCTGTGGCAGGCTAGCACTGCTATTAACATTTTGACTTTAAATAATCTAACATCATTCCTTCAGTGTGTTTGGGAGTCTTTATTTTTTTTTTTTTTTGAGGCAGTGAGACTATATTTAAACTAATGTCCCTAGCTTCCAACCAACTGTGCTCTTAAAAATATGATTTTTAGTTATGACTCAAGATGTCAATCAAAAGACAAATATTTTGTCCTTACATCTTTCTGTGCATGTAAGTATTGCCATGCCTTCTTTGGTCTCACGTTTTGGAGTAATGAGATAAGTCCTGGCATGACAGAAATTTGCCTGACTTTTTAACTTGGTGAAACTCCGTTCTCACGGATATACGAAATCCTCAGCCAGTTCAGCTAGCATTTCTTGTGTGTTGGTAACAAAAAAAAAAGGAGAATGTTCATTTTCTTCCTAAAGGTAATGACCTGGGTGGGTTCGGTGTGTCCTGAGATGTCTGCCTGGCCTTAATATTGAACGACCATCCTGTGTGGAAAGAGGCAGTAGCTGATTCTGACAGACAGCCTGTGTCTAGACATAGCTTGCAGGAATTCCTATATTCAGCACAGTATTGAAATGTGACCTTCTGTGGCCACAGGACAATTCACAAATAATTTCATTGATCTGGTAAATATTTCCAGAGTGAAAGAAAAAGGAAAAAAACCACAATGCAATAATTTCTGGGAATATGAGGAAATGCATCTGATCATGCATATCCTTGTATGTATCTGTTTATGTGACATCAGGATTATGAAAAATGCAAATTACTTATTTAAATTGCTCCAGATTCATGGTAATCAGTGGTACAAATCCATCTTTAAGAGATTTATAATTGTTGTTGTATGCACAGACAGAAAAGTCATGTCACCAGATTGCTACACATCATAAAACTATGATGAAAATTTTCTGAGTTTTCTATTGAAGCATTATTTTGTTTCCTGTTCCATTTCCAACAATAATTCTGAATTTTAATTGCACCTTTGAGTCTGTTTTTGTTCTTTGATGACATTTATTGGAGATTTTCTTCTGCATGATCATGGGTGTTTAGTGGGTTTTGCTGTCTGGAAATAGGAGCAAAGGGCAGTGATCAATTCACCAGCTTTTCAACAACTGTTGTTTTCTCTTTTGAATTTAAACATGGGTATCTCTGGCTTCTACTTGCTTTTTATCCTTTAGTTTTTCACATTAAATTTTAATTTCATAAAGATGAATCAGTGAATACATTCTTGATCTTATTCCATTCATCTCTAACATCTTGTCCCATTGTTAGTCTCAGAACTTCAATCTGGTTTGTCTCTTCTCTTCCTGTCTCTATTCACTTTGTTGTCTTCTTGCTGTTACTTTGGCTTCTTCTGTATATTGCTTCTACGTAAGAATGCTCCCACTCAGGAGCCACTTTCTGCCTATATTTGAGCATATTCTCAAACTTTAAGACAGAAGTTGAAACACCCTTTTAGCTGAAACTCAGCATTGTGCCCTCAAAATCCTTAGGAGAGCCGCTATTGACTTTGGCAACAGTGGAAATCAATGTGTGATACAGTTTAACCTCATCCTCCTATTGTGCTATGTCATTAACTGAGACTGAAAGCTGCTGGATGGTGGAGTAGTTCTGTTTATGGCATAATTCAAAAAAAAAAAAAAAAAGGCTGAACTGCTGATTTTGAACTCTGCATAGGACAACCGTAAAAATAAGCATAGAAATTTTAAGTACTTCAGATAGAGAAGGGCCTTCAAAGATCACCTCATCCACCCATATGCTCCAAGCAGGGAACTAATAAGTTAGTCTTGCCTAAAATAATTATTCCTTCGGTGTATTTAAAATATATAATCTATGTGAGCAGATATTGAAACCAATATGAGTTGCAATAAAATTTGCAATTAGGTACTTAAGCTTTAAGCATTTCCAGTAATATTAGGGAGGCAGGACCACAGAATACATTTAAAATATGGACCAAGGAAAACTCACTAGTATGTGAGTTTCAGTGGTACGTGAAAAAGAATTTTGCAACGTGAATTCAGCAAACTGTGGGTTGCCTGTAGGCATCCCTGCTTCATAAATATTCATCTGACCTTCCAGTTCAGCTGTAGTCAGAGGGCAGAAGCCCTTGTAGATTCAGTGAAGCAAGGCAGACTATGGTCATGGGAGACAAGGACCTATTACATTCCTGTTACTCTTTGTTCCACCTAATTTCTGTAGGCAGGAACTTGGTTAACTGTTAAAGTCATCTTCATGTTTTTGGCCTAATCCATTATTTTAATCTTAATCAGATTTATGTGATCTTTGGAAAAAATATCAGGACAGCTGAATGAAGCTATTTTCATAAACACAGGAATTTTCAGGTGATCTGTTTTGACTTCTCTAAAAAGAAACCAGAGTTCTGCCATTTGTTGCAGTTATACTGAGCATATGTTGACTGGTCCTTACCACATAAAGATCTAAAGCCTGACTGCTTCCCTGATTGACTTCATGAAAGCAAACATGCATGAAGCATTTTTCCTTTCACCTGATCAAGAAAATGAATTATTTAAAAGCACCAGCCTGTAAAACCATTTTGTATCACAACCCCTTAAGCAGGTTCTAGCCCAGTGGTTTCACAGCAGTAAATCTGAGGAAGAAACAAATAAAAGGCTGCCTCTGTAATGAGTGAGTGGAGAAACTTTAAGGAGACATTGAGTAGAAGAATCTCATTTATAAGAACTGATTGATATCCATTGAAGACTTCTCAACCTTGCAAGAAGGTTGAGAAAATAAAATAGCCATAAGAAGAATTACTGACGAGGACTCAGTACACTGATATCAGTTAACTAGATGATTAAAATGAAGGAGCATTTAGATTTGACTCCTCCTTTAACCTATCAACAAAATGAACACTGTCTGCATAAATTTGTAATGCAATGTGCATTTTTTGTGGGAAAAGTTTCCATGGTAACACAGAAGAAAATCAATAAAAGAGTTGTGGTGTGATCTAAACACTGCTTCAGCTCCAGGTAAAGTTTGAAGCAGTAAGAAAACAGTATAGTTATCAGCAAACTGCAGATATATTGTGTAATTCAGCCAGTTGCTTCATTTTTTTCAAGGATGACTCTAACTTCATGCTGTAAGACTGCCCTGTTCTATAACTATAGCTCTCTCCAACAGAACTATTTAAGACTTAAATTGTTTTGCCCCGTGGGGCAGGTGATAACAACTTCAGTAGCCAGGCAGTAAAAACGAAGGACCATGACTGGACTAGTTTAGCACGTCTGCCAGTGTTTTAATGACTTTGATCCTTGTTAAATATTCTGTTTCCTGCTATTTCAGTTTGATCTCATTGCACTGCTGAGGTTTGAAAAAGAATTCTTGAAATGCTCATTTATGCTTTTTGAGGCAGAAAAAGCTTTTCTCTCATTAGTCTGGTAATTAATGGATATGTCACAAAATACACGTATAATAGCCTTGCAAGCATTTACCTTCAGTCAGTTATAGAGAAGGTTATTTTTACACCTAAAAGTATCACAGAATAGAGTCATTGAGGTTGGAATGACCTCTAGAGGTCATCCAGTCCAACCCTTTACTCGGGCAGGGCCATATGCAGCCAGTTGCCTACAAAAGTGGCCACAGAGTTTTTAATATCTACACGGATGAATGATCCACAGCATCTCTGTCCAACCAGTGCAAAGTCACCCTCACGGCAAAATATTTCTTTCTGATGCTCAGACAGACGATACCTTGTGTGTTTCAGTTTGTGCCCACTGCCTCTTGTCGTGTCACAAGGCACCAATAAGAAGAGCCTGGCTCCAGTTTTTTTGCACCCTCCCTTCAGATATTTATATACCTTGATGAAATCCACCCCAAGCCTTCTTCTAGGCTAAACAGCCTAGTTCTCTAGGCTAAACAGCCCCTTAATCCTCTTTGCTGGAATGTCCTCACTGGGGCATCCTTCACTGATCTCTCACCAGTAATTCCATACCTCTGTTGTGCTGGGGAGTCCAGAGCTGGACACAGCTCTCTAGATGGGTCCAGCCATTACTGACTCATGTTCAACTTGCTGTCCACCAGAGTCACCATGTCATTTTCTGCAAAGCTTTCCAGCTGATCACCCCAAGTATGTACTCTCAAAAACAAAGCAAAAACAAACCTGAAGTCTGAGCTCCAACCAATAGTCAGATTACTGAGTATCTCATAAATGCCGGAGTTCTGTGTACCAGTTCAGTAACATCTAACCTTAAAATGATAGCTTGCCAAACTGCATTAATTTAATGGCATGGTCTTCTGCTTTTGCTCAGAAAAGTCTAAAAGGGACAAAATAATTTACTCCATGATTTATACTATGACCTTGGACCAGCAATGAAAATTGATGAATAAGACAAAATTTCATTGTAAATGGCATGCTAAAAGTCTAGCTGCAGACTCTCATTGTTTTAGAACTTGAAGGAAAACACATGGCTGCATCCAGCTGTGATGGGAGGGATCTCACAAAGCTTTGCTTCAACACTTGGATCTCATCTGAGATCCTGCTAACAGGGAAGAGGTATCACTTCCATTGTTTTATATATAGTAGAGGCTTTATTATGTGGCACTAATGTAAAGAAAAAGAAAAAGAAATAAGAGTATAGAGCTAGAAGGCATTTAACTAATTAGCATTTGGTCTCAGATGAGGGTATAGCAGATGACACTGAGCAAAGTGTTTTCAAGCAAAATAAAGTACCAGCAATAGGTTAACTAGAACCAGATTCTCCTGAGTTATGTAATGAAAGCAAGGCTTGACAAAGCAAAAAGTAGTCTGTAGACCCAGAGAACTTTCTGTGAGACTCATTGTAACAGGATAAATGGGTAGTGCCTGAATGTGATAGTAGGAGCTCTTAACGTTCTATCAACTCTCTTCCCTGGAGTATCAAATGGTAACATCACAGGGAGGTTTCTTATGCAGCTTGATAACAGATATCTCACCAACAAGAACAATTTTTCTGCTGTTTCAGGAGTCACAGTCACTGCCTGAAGTAAAGCTTCATAGCAGAGCATTGTAGCACTAGAGGGCATTTTCACTTTGCTCTTGGTATGGGAAGTTACTCCAATAGACAGTTTTGGTTGATGAGAAACCGAAAGAGTCTGATGAGCTAAAGGAATAAATTTCCAACAAACCTTCACTCTGAGAAACAGGGTAAGAGAATTACCCCTGCTCAAAATAAATTATTTACCTTAACCCTGTAAGGTTCTCAGATCTCTTGTACCAAGGACTGTAAGTGTACCAATAAATAAAATGAGCAGGCTTTGTTGAAGTGCAGTGTCAAAATACGTAAGATGGAAGATTTCATCAGCAACAGACTTAGCAGGACAGGAAAACTCAAAATAATTTGATGTGTGTTTGAGGCCACAGCTAAAGTAGCCAATGTGAGCTAGTAGTCCTGTGCTGTTCTATCTACCTTTAGTAACAGGCTTGATACAAGAGAAGAAATAATCATGGAACGTTGTAGAAAAATATTTTTTAAAAAATTAAAACCCCACTTTTTATGGGGTTTTTATGATACTGCCAAAAATTTTGTGAAGCATGCAGGCTGCATGACACAGATAATTGTTAAAATCAAGAGTTACTCTCTTAGGTATAGAATCCCTTGCCCTAATCTTTTCACAAAAATTCCTTCAGTTAGAAATAAATAGTTAAAATTAAGCAATGAAATTCGGAAAAACTATTAGAATTCCTGCTGAGAGTCAGTTGCAGAAAAGGATACAATTCTAACATGGAAAACAGCCTGTTTCATGGGGAAAGACACGAAGTATTGAAAACATGCAGCCTTGAGAAAGCAGAGAGGACTTGATTGCAAAGACCAGTGCAAGTGCCTCAGGAAAGAACTGCTTAGATTAAGGAGGAAGGGAAAAAAAGACTTTGAAATGTGATGTGTTGAGAACTGACAGTAAAGGGAAAAATTATCTCTAAGCAGAAGAGGATCAGTAGCAGTGAAAAGTCAAGATGAAATATTCAATATATGCAACTGAGTAGTGAGCAGTACCCTGCAAAGGACTTAATCTGCAACACTGGTATCTTAAATTCCTTTCTTCATCAGCAGTAAAAGGAAGAAAAAGCAAGAAGAACTTTGGTAAATCCTGCCAACCTTTATTAAGGTATCAAAAATCAGCTGAGTACTTTCTCCTCTGGCATCTCATTCAGAAAACATTTGACTGACTCTGCATAAGAATAAAGGATGTAGATCCAGAAAAGAGTTGTGCCCAAGAACTGCATGAATTAGATAAGCCAAATATTTTGCACCATGTTGTTTCTGTGTAGTCAATTTTGCTAAATTTTACTAACTATCTACAATGAATGTGAAGATTTTGCCAAGGATTCCTTATGAACACAACGTCAACATTTCGGCTTTCCATATGAAATTTAGACATAATTGTGTCTTATGAAAATAAAGCACTAGTTTAGACCAAAAGATGTCATTTCCCAGTGGTAATAGCACGTGAAACTTGAGTTTCTTTTTTTTGTTTTTTTGTTTTGTTTTGTTGATGTTTTTTGAAAGGAGTTTATCAGGGTTTATCAGGGCTTTTTTTTGGAGAGGGGAAAGGTGGGGTTTTTTTGTTTCATGTTTAATTACTGTTAAGAGACCTGGAAAAACTGTGCTGGGGTTAAACCCAAATTTTTCACTGATTAAAATAGATTTCATTAGAACTTTCTACCTAAGATGTGAAAGGAAAATTTGTGAATTATGTTTCACATTACTAACTCAATGGAAGCTCAGCCATATCAGAGTAGGATTTGTGTGTACTCTTGCAAGACAGATGCTTTTCTAAAGGTCACATCCATGAGGTCTAAAGTTGTTTCTTGAGTTTGGATGATTCATGTTATGTGGTATTTACACTTTGTCCTTTGCACTTATGAAAAATAAAAGTATCATACAGCAGTTCAATTTGGACTTCACCCAGGAGCTCCTACTAGCTGATACTGGTACCTAATCTACAGTGTATGAGTTTTCCCAGTTTATCAATTTGCAGGTCAAGTGAAAGAGTGTAATGTGCATATCTTATTAGAAAATTAAATGTGCAAAACCATGCCAATGACACATTCCCAAATAAAAGCTTAAGTGTAGCTGAAATTAAATTGTCACTACAGAAATGTGTTTGACTGCACATGTCTACTTTGGAAGTTAGATATATTGTACTGAAGAGAAAATGTACAAATAAGTGATGTTTTAGTAGAAATGACATGCCACTGTTTACTCTCTGTGTAGACTTCCAGCAGCCTGATCGACACAAAAATCACCCATGTTTTAAAACAATTAATAAAGGAGAACCAGAAGAAGAAAACAAAGCAATAGTAGTAGAAGTAAGTGTACAAACCTGTAAAACCTACATATAGAACAATTAATGCCATCTGTACAAAAAAAAAAAAAATAGACAACTTGAGAAAGTGAGATGAAATAAGGAAACAAAAAAATTGTCTTCTTTATTCTGGAAAGAGAGGTAGCACCATCCCTCTGCCCAAAATAACCTGCCACCTTTAGTGGATTTTCTGTATTGATTCTTCTAAATATATTCTCTGCTTGCTCATTTCAATAAATACTAAGAAATAAGAAATATATCAGTGGCATTATAGAGTTGTTGTCTAGCTAGCAATAATATATACATGATGGAAAAGAAGTTTTTACAAAGTAACTTTTCTACCTAAAAAGTATCTATATTATCTGAGCATTATAAATGCTCAATTAAATGTACTGGACAAAAGATTATTTTTGTTCTTGTGATTTTTAAAGAAGCAATAACCTTTTTGCAATGAAATCTTTCTCAAAAGGTGGAAGGAAAGATGGAACAAGAAACAGGGCAAGAGAGATGGAACTCACTTTCAATTAAGGCATATATTTACTTTTGTAGTCAACGAAATGAGAGAGGTAATTCAGAGCACTTAACTTAGCCTTCTTGGATGAAAGCCTATTAGCCTCTGCAATAAGATTCCCTCCTCAGAGCTGGCCCCTTCCTCCTCTGCAATCTGGAAACGTGCTGAGAGCCCAGCCATTGCCAAGCATGCAAGGATTTCCTCTCTTGTGCTTAAGTGAATGCATGATTTCCATCTGCCAGAGGTGTAAGTACAATTTTCTCTTGAGGCTGGATGGAAAGTCTGGAAGAATCCTGAGGCAAGAAGGTCCCTAGGTATGGCTGGATACTGTTTTTCTATGAGTCTGTTCAGCAAAATGGGAAGCACTGTGCATGGCATTCAGCCACTTGTGCTGCGAGACCTATTTGACTGCCACGAGGACCGTGTGTGAATGTCTCATTGGGGCTGGCCGTCCATCCTGACTTGGTGCTCCCAGACAGCTAAGCCATCTTTTCAGGTAGTAACTTAAGTGTGTAGAAGTTTGAATTTGGATTCCATGTGTGGCTGAATGGTAGCTGAAATTCTTCTTCAGTGCTATGATAATATTGGTAGGAGATAGAGATAGGCGATCTCTTTGTTAGAAAAAATGAGTAAGTGGAAAACAAGATTTCATGTGAAAACCACCGGCCTTTGTGTCCACTGTGAGAATTCTAAATGTTGACTGAACTCTATAGGTATTGAGGGCCCTTCCAGCCTTTGCAGACACAAGCCCTTAAATACTCTTATAATTTGCTAAATGCAAAAACTCATCTCTGCAACTGGTAGAATATACAACCCTGTAGGGCCTTCATTTGTTTGTATTTCCAACTATTTTGGAATAACTGAAGCATTACATACTGTCATAAAATGAATGTATTTTGTATAAGTTTCACTGTAAATAAAATGCATGTATTTTATGAAAAAATATTTTCCCGAGTATTTTAAAATCTACATGAAAATTTAGTATATTTAGTATAAAATGTTTATATTTAACGTAAGTTGAATAGTTGAGTTCTCTCTTTGTGGTTCTGTCTTGTGAATTCATCAGTCTTACTTCAGTAGGTGTATTAAATGGCACTTGGTCCTTCTACTCTCTCTATAGTTTATGTTAAGTGATAAGAATTAAAGCGACGTGGTTTTTTTTCTATTGAGAAATAGCTTGGCATTCATTTAAATCAAATTTATAAGCCACTGTGTTCAACCTGGTAAGTCTTAAGGAGTTTTCAAAAACTGAAAGAAAGTGTGAGGTTATGGTTTCTTACAAACCAATGCCATAGAGAAGCATTTCTGGTTGAGTGGTTTTAAATATTTTGTTATAATAATTTTTTTTTTTTTTTTTTACTGGTTTATTTTGAAGCTGAACATGAATGTTGAATACATTGATCTTGAATGTTAGACATTCAAGTTCAGAATTTTCATACCATGTGATTTCCTTCTCATGCCTCATCACTGAATCTATGTACTTGCAAATGAGAAGAAAACCTTTGTCTCTCCAGTTTTCAGCAGCATCTTGCAGTGATTGTTGAAAGTTTTTCAGCTTAGACATGTAGATATGTGATATCAGTTCAGGAAAAGGTGCTTAGGTCATCTTCCTAGAACTGATGAAAAATAAGTGAAAACTATCAGATTTGCTCTTATTTTACACTTGCAGAAGTAAAAAATTGTGTCGGATGTAGTTTAGGCCAAAAATTTTAGAAGCTTGAGAGGTGGTAGGTTAGCCCAATGAGATTTTTAAGTGGAAGCTGAAAGCTCAAGGGATTTCCAAAGTGACATTGATCATACCAAGTTGTGTAAGGCTGGGAATTCATTAACACTTGGAATTGACATAAGCCTTCACAGCCAAGAGAAGAAACTGTTTCCATCCCTGTTGACCCTGCCTGCTTGCTATCCTGGGACACCAGAAGTGCTTATACTGCAGGTCAGTGAAGTGGGATGATGAAGCATTTCTTTTGGTGTTTTTGCTGGCTTAGTTTTTTGTTCCTTGGTAGGAGGTATGTGAAAGCAGGTAAAGTGGTTGGATCCACTTTGGTTGGATGTGACATTGGAAGAGGATGTGAGTTTATGTCACCTTGGTGGGTTTATTAAACAAGGTAAAGAACTGAGAAGTTGTATTTCAATGGGAAAGTGTGAGTCTAGTCTTGGAGGCAAAAGGACTGGCATGAAGGTCTTTAGTGACAGATTGGTGACAACCGCTTTTGAGGTTATAAACACATACTGGGCTTTTATTTTGGTGCCAGCAATCTGTACTGTATACAAAGAGTATCTGTGATAGCAATTTCAAGGCAGTTTCCCCAAAAAGGTAGGAGGGGGAAAGTTTTCACTTCTGATATCAACAACCATTTTAACAAAAAGCTTCAGAGGAAGCAACTAGAGATAGTTCTCTGGTGATGGCTACTTGGGTTTGGGCACTACCAGAGCAGTCCTGTTTCCAGTTTTTACCTTTCCACTTTTACCTGCTGCAAAAGGAAAAACAGCAGTGACAACATGGATCTGTACATAATTACATTCATCCTGTGGTACAGCTGTACCAAGTTTTCTTGTGTTAAGAGCTTTGCTGGTCTTGGTTGACATCTTACATTATTTAGTTGAGCACACAGAGATAGAATCAATATAAGTCACATCAGTCACATTGTCAGAAATCCTCATCAGTGATGTTTTGAGATTGGTGTTGTCTATTCTGTGTGACTGAGTCTGTGCAAAGAGCAAGAAGCTGTAGTTGAGGTTCATCTCCAAATAGAGAAGGATGGGTAGTGAATAGAAAAATTGGGGACAGAAATATGTTCTTTAAAATCCATGTTGAACTTGCATCTTATGCAGTGCTTTAGGTGACAGAAAAAAAGAGCTGATGTGACCAATTGGAAACTGACCTCTGCTTCTCCAGATAGCTTTGTGCAAAAGAGGCAACAAGCACCAGAGCACCAGTGCAGTTCAGTAGAGGATATCCCTCAGCTCTCTAGCCCAGTATTATCACTGAGTAATAGAGGGATGATCACAGCGGGTTTGATTTGATGGCTTTCTCAATGTATCATTCCTGTTGATCAGACATGTTCCAACCATTATTTTCTCTGACATTAAAACATATTATTCTATTACATTGTATGCCCATGTATATCACACTCAAAGTTTTCCTTCTGTCACTTTGCTTGATGTAGGAAGTTGCATGACATCCTATTTTTCAAAACTCCATTCTGTCTGATACCATACAAAGAAGTCAGGATGCACACTATAGTAGGCCTGTTAATATCAACAAAGTCACTCTGCTGCTCCTGGTCATTTGTGGTCTTGCCTTTCTCACCAGCAGTCACTGAGCTCAGAAAGCTGTGCTCTTACAGTGTCAGGAGTCACTACAACTTCACTACTCACTGTTGCAGTGACTGACCTATGTCAGCAGTGCACAGATGAAGCTGGGTCTGACCCCTTACCAGGTTCCTGGTCTTCTGAAATGTCTCATATAAAGTTTGTGTGATTAAAAGGGTTCCACTACCCTTTGTACTAGCTATCCCTTCTTTACGTTTCCAGATGAATCGAACCTTCAGAGGGCTTTTACTTGGACTCAGTAACAAAATCTTGGTTACTGCTAGAGATGACTTGCCCTTCATATACTCATGGTACAATTAGTAACAGAAGGTAAAAAGCTGGTTCTTCCTTGCTTACATTTACAAAACATATTTCTGGTCAGAACAACTTATGATTGGTTTTATGTGTTTTCCTGTCCATGGTGAATTTTAAAACATTGTAATCATCACTGAGAACTGGCCAGTGCGACCGAGTCCCCAAATCAGGAGAGGACAGACACACAGTTTTGTGAGCAGATTGTCAAAGCATAAATAGTACTGATGCTAACCTTAGAAATATTCTTTGTTTTCTTAGTGCCTCAAAGTGTATACTCAGAGTGGACATTTGAAATCTGTTCTTGCTGCCTTTTTCTTAATTTCTTGACAAAGGTCATCCAATCCTGTGGTGAAAAAATGGGTTTTTTTCCCTCTATTAAGAAGTATATGCACTTTGCCTAATGAGATCATCTACTCTGAACAAGTAATTATGTTCCTCAAAAATGGCGTGCAATTTGCCATACTGATGGAAACTTGTGAAAGTAGCAGCTTCTGAGGTATAAAGTTTGTACAAGAGTAAAAGTAAAAATCAGTTCTCTAATGGAGCCATGACAGCATACAGAAGGATGACAAGCCATATGTCTACACTGTCTCAAGGGAAATAAATAGAACCTGCATTATTTTGTTCAAACTGAATGAAGTAAAAAAAATTCATAGGTTCTCCATTTTCCCTCTGCTGTCATTCGTGACCTGCAACAATGAAAATGACTATGAGTGCAGGTGGTAGCTGAAAGCAGTTTTGTTTCTGCACCTGCCTGTGCCTGCTTCCTGAATTTAATCTTTTAGGAACTTTATTTCTTAAGAAAAATAATAGAATGTGAACATGACTAAATTTTGTTTTCTGGGATTTCATGGGAGGCAAAATTTTCTTCTTGTATCTTGGTGGTTTAATCCATACTCTCCATTTTGTTATTAATTCAAAAGGAAGAGGTTAAAACGCTCATGGAAAAAACTGTCACCACTCTTCTATAGCTGTCATCTGATGTGAAGAGCAGCCTATTGTGTCTTTTGCCACAGACAGACATTTTCCACCAAAGCATGATGAAACAGCCTTATCCTCATTACAACTAATGTCTGTCTAAGGCTCTCTACTTTAGGACTAGATTTCTAGGTTTCCTGATATAACTTTTATCTTTGGGGTGGGTGATGAGTCATGGGGCTACAGTTGTGCTTCACCAGCTCCTAATGTTGAAAGGAATTAACATGTTTCCTTTGGGCAGACCCTAAATGGCTTTTTCTTGGCAGATACAATCCAGCCGCATCTGATGATTACTTTTACTGACTCTAAACATAATTATGTTGTAACCTGCACTTTGGCTTAGGAGGCAGGGATCACTGTTAATGAACCCTGCAATTACATGGCATTTACCACAGATATCCTATTGCTGCTTGTAACTTACCATATGATTAAATGACCAACATTTATCATCAGTGTGAAGTGTGCATAGTGTCATATGTCTTCCATAATGTAGAACAACATTGTAACTTAAGTCATCTGTTTTTTAGAAATTAATTTTTGGTCTAGTTTAGTCTAAAGATATTTTCTGTTTAGTTCTTATGCCTCTTCCTCCAATATTAATATTTTAGCTCATCAAAAAAACTTGCATAAAACATTTTCAATCTCAATCATTTAGAGTTTCTTTCAGATCATGTACCAATGCATACTGAATTTATGAAAGAGGACCCAGTCTTTTGCAAACGTCCAAAAGACATGAAAAGATGTGTTCAAAGATATGAACGTTTTCATATGGACATTTACTGAGGCACAGAAACACAAGCCCAGTTTGATGTTTCTGTTAGTACGTGCTCCCCGGTGCTATAATGCACCCACCTGGCAGGGCTAACGCTGTTGTACAATAAAGTGCCCAGGCAATCTATCACTGCATGTGCAGCATTCCACTGATGACTACACTTCACCTGTTAAAAATGTGTTAAAAACCAGCCATGAGACTTGGCAGAACTGTATTTACTAAAGGGCTTTGCAGAGATTGCACACAAATCAGCTTCCTACTGACGGCTTTTTAGGCCTATGACAAGCTGAACTCTGAACAGCACTGCTATATGCCACCCATGGTCTAGCCATGGCCTATTCCCTCTAACTAAATGGAAAAGACAGAAAAGATGGGTTATCACAGGTTTGAAGTCTTCAGATGGAAAGATCAATTCCCTTGTGCTCCTAAACCAATGCATGCACAGCTCCAAAACAGGCTCACCCCTGCCTTTTCTTAAAGGGACACCCACATTTTAAAAATGCCTTGAAATGGTAACAAAGTTTTTTCCTTTTTTTTTTTATGTCCATAAGAGAAATAATTCCACTCTTCCCTTTAAAGTGTTTATTCACACACACAAACCCTATTTTAAAATAGAAACCATAAAGATGTTACTTTTACTTCAGTCTTTCTGTTCAAAATTGTAGCTAGTATACTTCCCATGACAGAAACTTGTAATCATTTAGTTCAAACTAGTATTGAATTTTTGGGGTTTTTTGTCATTTCTTCTTTTTGGTTAGATTATTAAAACCTTGGACTTGGAACTGTGATACAGCACAGGTCCTGGTCTAATAGGAAGATAAGGGAAACCTTTTTCTTTAATTTGAAGAATTAATTTGAAAAGAGAGTGTAATTACCCAGTTTGACAGTGCAGATTTTCCTGACATCATTATGGGACTTTTGTTAAATTACTTACTTAGAGAGAAAGCTTTATCTTTTTGGTTCTGGGTGAATATCTTCCTGTATTAATTGTACTGAGAAAGACATTTTAGTCTTCCCATTTCCATTATGTATTACAAAGTTGTGTATGACCAGGAAGGTAAATACCATGAAGGTCTTCAGTATTCAAATTTTATAAAAACTGAAAGATCATAGAGGAACACTTTATATAGCCAATATTTCTCTTTATGGAAGGGAAATTGGTCCACTTCCCTACCTGTTTACAGAAGGTTTTTTGTGTGTTTTAAATTACAGATCAATACAGTGCTTTCATATAATGTAATTTGCTTTAATGTGAACTAATGTGGTGAAAGAGAGGAAACCCAAGGGAATTACTGATGATAACAAAGCTAACGTGATTTAATTCTCAGATTCTAAACACTAATATATTCTAGTTTTTCCCCACTTAGATTTTTGCCTTTTCTCTGTTTAGTTCTGCTCGTGTTGCTCTAAGCCAGATGTTTTCATAGATTAGCTCCACAACTGAAGAGCACAAAATGATTGTGAGGTAACAAGTGGACAAAGGAGGCAAAGAATGAACAAGACCAAAATTGTCTCAGCTTCAGGATACAGTGTGTCTGTTACAAATCTGGTTGGGTGTTGTTGTCCCTGCTTGTTGCGTGTTCCTCACCACCTGCAGCCTTCCACCCTCACTGCCTACACAACATTTGTCCACTGCACAGAGAGACACACCAGCAAACTGATCTTGATCAAAAAGGTTTGGTTTGGGGTTTATTTACTTTTGACTCAGGGTAGAGGTTCCTCATTCAAAGCATTGTCTGCCATTAATTTGACTAAGATGAGAAATAAATTGGTGGTGAATATTTGATGAGCAGTGTATCTAGTCCTGGGCATCAGGCCCAAATGACAGAAAGGGGCAGAGCTAGCTGGTTTTCCTTTACAGTGGCTGCATGAGAGTCCTCTTGGGAGGGATGCAGAGTTAAGCTAGAGAACAGGATAATGTGCTTATATTGACTCAACCTTTGACTGAGCAACACATATGAAGAGGAACCTCTTTCGGAACACACAAACATAGCTTGCCTCTCCTGAAGCCCAGGTTGCACATGGACATTTACCAGCTTCTATCTCACTGTTTTGAGCTGTACATGCACTGCTGAATAGTTCTGCTTGAGACAAACCCACGCTGCCTCACCACTCTGTGTCCAACACAAACAAATGTGGTGGGAGAACAAGGCATCTGACAGCACATAGTTATGGCAGGATGTTGACAGTAGAGGACCAGAGAGCTAAACTCTCTTCTGAAAAGCTCCTGATAGAATAAAAACCATCTTCATTACATGCTCTTTCAGTGTTATTTTTTAATGATTATATGTGAAATGTAATTTAATGGCGTCTGATACTTCTCTAATGTTGCATGTTAGCCTCTGCAGTCTTCCCTGACATGCTTTGTGCTGTTGTTTTACATGAATGTGAATATTATATACCTAGGATTAGCTTAAGTAGTTTGTGAAGGATTAATAGAAGCATGCAATAGCATTATACAATGAGTGTGGAATTAATCTCTACATAAAACCCCTGAAGTTGTATTTCAAATAACATTGATTTTTTGCAGTAGAAACCCAGACATTCACCAAACTGTCTTTCAGTTATGCATAAATTTTAAGCAGGCTTTTTAAAATTTGAACAATTTAATTTTTGTCTTCTGCAACCTTGTTGTTTCAAACTTCTATAGAACAAATGACAACCCAGTTTGATGGCATTCAGCATTTTTCTAAACTTTATTTTTCTTTTCATTACTGAATTTTTTCAAATTGGAGAGTAATTATTTCATCATAACCTGAAAGTCTTTTTTTTTTTTTTTAATTCTTCTGTATCATATGATTCAAGTTGCCTGTGATTTAACAGGTAAGGAGTAACTTTAAAAGTTAGATGGAAGAAAGAGGAGCATAAGCAGAGCAAGCAGAAAAGCTTATGACAGTTATTTTTATTAGACTCTGTGGCAATATAGGAGGAGAGAGACACCAGCAAAAGAAAAAAATATGTATTGATATTACAACAGTCTGATTCAAACATTAATCCTGTTATATTAAATGTCTTCAGACAATAAAAGACCATCCAAAAATCGTCCAGTACCATCCAAACTTTTTTTTGATTACAAGAGCTGTTCAGGCATTAAGACGTTTTACCCAACCAGTAAATAGTAGAAATAGACTGCAAAATACCAGAAATAGACTGCAGAATTAGATTTCCTTCTAACAGCTCTATTCAAGCCTCTTCCAAGGATTCAGTAGCACCAAAGTTACTACAATGACACAGCTGTTAAGATATTCGTCCCAACTGAGTTAATCGTCCCATCAACCTCTTTTCTCTGGTTCCAGCCTGTCTGGGAACAGTGCTGGTCTTTGGCTGAAGCTGAGAGGCCCTTAGGAGCTATTGCATGGTGGTGTCTCACCGAGTAGATAATGTATTTCATGCCTCTGTTCAAGAATTTTCTCTAAGGAGGTATGCAAATGATCAGACAGGAACAGATACAAGTCATTAGATTCTAAATAACATTTGGGTTTCTTTCTCCTGAAGTTGAGAGCACTGCAATTTAGAGTCATTAAAGTATGTGAACAGACACTTCAGTTGCAATTATATTTGCAAGTTCTTTGCAGTCCATCACTGTCCTTACTTAAAAGTCCTCTTGCTCCGGTGTTCTACCTAATGGTATCTAACAGTCTCCTGACAAGGCATGGCTTGTAGCATGTCAGAAGAAAAACATCTAGTGGGAGAGTTTCATAATAAATTATCCCCTAAATTCCTTCATTGAGCTGAATAAGATATTAATCAGAATGGATTCTATTCCACGAGATCACATACTTTTCACAAAAAGGGTGAGTAGCAGGGAAACTACAGCAAGCTGAAAAACTTACTGACATTTATTCAATGTCATACATTGCACGTTCTCAAATTTTCCAGATAATGCTTGCTTTAAGTATTAACAAAGCAGCAAGAAAAATAATGGTGAAAAACTAATTTTCTGTCCTTTAAATATCTACATAAGGTAACACAGAAGTACAGAAAAGAGTAGGAGAATTGTGGGTAGCTTTTATTTTGACCCTCATGCACAGACTAGCAAGAAGACCTTGCAAGGTTATGCAATTAAGAAACACTGTTATGCTCATGCCTTCTGGGGTTTAGCTTTCAGATAGCCCACTTTTCAGGCCAAAAGAAGAAATGGGTTAGACATTCAATCTACTCAAGCAAAAGCAAAGCAAAGCAAAAAAATATGAATAATTTCTCTTTAATTCATTTTTCCCAGAAGGCTGGGAAAAAATCATAAAATAGCATGAGAGATTGGTTCATTTTACACTGATCTTGAAAGCTCATTAAGGTATTTAACTTTCATGGATTGTCTGAGGGATCTGGAGTTGCTGTTATCCTTTTGTTTAATTACACTGTAATCGTCAGTCAATTACAGTGATGATAACAGTCTTCTACAGACATAACAATAAATTAGCCATCTGGGGATAAATGACATTACTTAAAGCTTACTTCACTGAAATATCAAAGAAAAATTAATATGGCTATATAGGACAAGGCGTGAAAGTAAATTGCATTATCTGTTTCTAGAATTCAGCATTCCAGTGTATTTTAGGGGCTTAATAGCATAACATATTCTTGAATTTGCTTCATAAAGAAATAGTTGGTGGTGAAATTTTAGGAAAAGCTCAGGGAAAGCACATTTCACCATAGTTGAAAAAGACACAGTGCAAAGTTTTGTGGGCTATGCTTTATATGCCTTTGCAATACTTTTCAGCTTCACCAAATAAATACATGAGCAACATTACTCCAGATGTTTTATTTCCTCATATCTTGCCATCTTTATATTGGATGTAAATGTCTCTTGTGTAGTTTATTTCCAGAAACAAGAATAGATTCATCAGGTTTTTACTGTTACTGCTGAAGAGAAGAAAAAAATGCAAGATAAAAATGTGGTATGTGAAAAAGTGAGATGTAAAACAAGAAACATCCTGAAAATAAAATGCAAGTCAACATTCTCAGCAGCATTTAACAAAAAAAACCCGAAAAAATCCTGCCTCACCCTGGACTTTCAACCAAAGAGAAAACTTGCAACTCTGGATCAATCAAATGTAAATTTTATGTGCTCTTTACGAAAGCAATAACATGGCTATTTGAAGGTATAATTTCACATCAACTTATTTCACTGTTGTTATTTAGCACCAGCAGACACAATGGNAAATATGACATAATTAATATATAAA
This sequence comes from Daphoenositta chrysoptera, assembly GCA_013397915.1. Classification (NCBI taxonomy): domain Eukaryota; kingdom Metazoa; phylum Chordata; class Aves; order Passeriformes; genus Daphoenositta; species Daphoenositta chrysoptera. The sequence continues at coordinate 286,784 of VZRO01000324.1, read as the reverse complement.
ACAATCAAAATATTAGTTTAAGTTTTAGGTTGTATTAGGGGTTGTGGTAATGCTTAGGTAGTGGGGTGACTGCCTCTACAGAAGCAGGTGAGGCGCTGGCCCTCACCAGACAGAGACAGATCTACTGCAGGGGACAGCTGAGGCCATGAAACACCCTGGTGGCACCTCTCGGGGAACTTATTTAGNAAACAATCAAAATATTAGTTTAAGTTTTAGGTTGTATTAGGGGTTGTGGTAATGCTCAGGTAGTGGGGTGACTGCCTCTACAGAAGCAGGTGAGGCGCTGGCCCTCACCAGAGACAGGTCTACTGCAGGGGACAGCTGAGCCCATGAAACACCTTGGTGGCACCTCTAGGGGAACTTATTTAAGAAAGAGTAAAAAATGTTCCACCTCGGTGTCAGAAGTGAGGCAAAAAGCACGAAAAAACCACTGTGAATGCCAAGGAGAAAGAAGAAGAGGGAGAGGTTGTCCAGGCACCAAAGCACCTGTGGAGGAGACCAGGCTGGAGCAGGTATTCCTTCACAGACCATGGAAGAGCCACACTGAAGCAGATATCCACGCTGCAGCCTCTGGAGACCCTGCACTGGAGAGGTGGAAACGCCCTGGAGGATCCATGCCCTGTGGAGAAGTCTCACTGGACCTGGTTTATCCTGAAGGACTGCAGCCCGTGGGAAAGATCTACAGTGGAATAGGAAACAAATGAGAGGAGAAAGGAGTGACACAGATAAAGTGTTATGAACTGACCACAAGTCACATTCCCCATCCCCCTGCTCTGCTCAGTGGGGAGAAGGAAGTAGAGGAGTTGGGAATAAAGGAGTGATACTAACTAAGCCTGGGAAAAAGGTAGGGGTGGAGGGAAGGTGTTTTAATCTGTCTTTCTTTCCCACTATGCAAACCAATTTTATTGGGCAGCAAATTAAATTAACTTTCCCCAAGTCAATTCTTTCTTCCCCATGACAGCAATTGGCAAGTGCTTTCTCTGTTTGTGTCTGGACACACACATTTTTTCAATTTATTTAGTCCCCTCATCCTTTTGAGGAAGGGCTGTGAGAAAGCAGCTGGCTGGACATGGGGCAGATGTCTCACAGAGAGAGACAAGGGTTTACCTTACAAGTTAGTTATCAGCTTAGAAGATAGTTATCAACCTAGATCTTTCTTTTTTTGTTGTCATTGTCTTCATATCTCATATCCTACACTCTCTTGAGACACACAATAGCAATTTCAAAGGACTCATTGCCTGTGCTGCCTTGAAACTACATTTTGTTATTCTGTTGGCAAACATTGTCAAAAAACTTTCTAAGTGATACTAAGTTTGTGCACAGCTAAGAATATAAAAAAGGAAGTCACAGAAATCTCATGTGCAGAGTGTTGTAACCTTGTACATTAAATTTTCTTTGTAAGCTTAATATGTTAGCATACAACAGATAAGAAGCATATTTTGGAATGGGTAAATTCAGACATAAAATGCATTTTTAAATCAAGTCAGGGTCCCACATCAAGTGGGACTGTGCTTTCATGCTTAAGTGGTTATATTTTTTTTTCCCTGTTTGTGTGAGTGTAAATTTGTACACTGAGAGAACTAGAAGTATACTCTTCTTGATTTACAAGTGGTTTAGTATTAGTTGAGCCTTAGTTTTAGTTAAATTTATGTGTACATATTTAACTTAGAAAATGCTGAGCACTTTTCCCTATTTGTCTTCATTCCAGTATTTAGGAGCATGTTATGCTTCTAGGTATAGCTTGTGGAGAATTTTGGAAAAGAGCTCTACCAATGCCTCCCACAAAGGAGAGATTAAGTGGTTCAGGAAACTGCAGGTCTGAAAAATTCTTCCTTGACTAAATGAATCAACCATGAGCATTTAGCATCATCAGAAAATTAGGTCACAGATAACATAAGCCAATTTTCTGCAGAATTCCATTCCAGAATAAGTTAATTTTACATTTGCTGCTCTTTTTAAGTCATAGTTGCAAAGATAAAATGTCCCTGGTCAACGGTGGCTTCATCTTTTGAATCTCTGTGATGATTTGAAATGACTCTGTGTTTCTTTCCAAGTTGTTCCAATGTATGACTGGAGTTCTCATTAGAATGATCTTCATGCAAGGCCTGCCTGCTTCCCAGCTATCATCCACCTCCTGCTTTCCATTTTTGTCTATAGTAGAGCTGCATCCGGCAAACACTTCGAAATACGCTTTGTGGTTACTAATTACTTGGGCTGATTTACTTAGTTATGTGTTCCAGCACAATTAAGTCCTTTCTTTTCCTATTGTATCTGCCTCATTATTAGTTACAAGGGTGACATTTATACTGTAAATGGGATGAAAGCATGAAAGGGAAACTGTGTAAGTGTAGGATCATTGTCCAAGGGACGAATAAGTACTGAACTGTTAAGGCTAATTATAATATATGAATATGGATTCAAAGGTTTTGTTTGTATTGTCTTCAAAATATTTTTGAGGAATGGTTTCAAGGTTATAGACCTACCCACAACTGTGTTAAAAGATGTGTGCACATGTTGTGCCGGTTTGAGGCAAATTTGGAGGAAAATATCCTCTGATACAAGACAGATTACAGCTGCCCCACATGTCCACAGGGATAATAAGCAGCACATAATATGAAATATACTTCTGTGAAATAATGCGTATTAAAATGTCTAAATAAGCATAAGGGATTATTTATCAAGGGAATGACGTATTAGAAGCAAACAATAATAAGCAGGAAATAGTGAAAATGCCTTTCAGGGACTATACTTTGACAAGATAGTTTGCTATCCTAAAATAAGTAATAGAGTAAAATTAGCCAGACTTGTATATTCTGAAAACACATTTACAAATTACTTGTAAGTATGTGTGCACAGATTCTCTTTTTAATGTGGTGTTTCTCTCTCCCTATCAATTACCAAAAGAGAAAAGTGGTATTTAGATAGTCAATTGGAGGAATCTGCCCCCCAATACCCATCTCTGCCCCCTACAGGAAAAAAAAAAAAGATTTAATTTAATCCTAAGAACTAATTTAGTAGTTAGGGAGTGCCCAGATATTAAAATACTGTATCTTTTGAATATGTTTTAAATGAAGAAAAAACAGCTCAGTTCCTAGGTCACCCCTTTGTCAGATGCCAAATCTTTGCAACTGAATCTTTTGTTTTATTTTCCCCACACTTGACTTTTTCTTAGGTCTCCTATCACCACCACGAGTTGACTTCACAGAACGTGATGTTAACTATAAACACCCATGCAGGAGAATTACTCCAGAGAACCACCTTGTTTGTTTATCTGTTTGTTTATCTGTTTATGACTTCTCAAACTAGTTCCATGAGCAGTTGTCAGGTATTCAACTACGTATTTCAGGAGAGTACAGAAGTAGAACGATGCTTAAAGCACTCCTGAAACTTATTTTTTCATGCACTCAGAGATTTCCTATATCATATCAAAAAAATCTGTTAATGAACCCTCTCATCTCACAGTAGTTAGGATGGAGATATTGTTAAGAAAGCGAGGTTGCACACTAGTAATTTTTAATACTATACATTAGCAGCAGTATTAAACAGATTTGTACCTGGTTCTGGAATTTCACAATCATGTTTTAGAATTAGATTTATAGGCTCCTTCATCACTCTTGTATTGCTGTGATACTAAATTTAAGAAGAAAGGAACTCTTGGGCTTGGCAGTGAAAGGTGTTGTAGAGGAAGAGAGACTCTCAATATAATTGAAGATGGAAAAGGAAACATAAACCAGCATAAATAGTGTTGAAAATAATACTATAATTTGCCAGTAAAGAATTACGTTTTTATGATATGTCTTTCTAATAACATTTTTCATGTTAGAAAATTTTCAGCTCTAATATTATTCTTCTTGTTGAGATGTTTGCTGTTGGAATATACTTCACTGAATCAATAGAAGTAGAAAAAGCAAAAATATCATCAGGTACCATCTGGTAAACACTTTAGGAGGAGAAGTAATATGCAAACCTCAGTTTTGAAGATCTGCTTGTAGCTCAAATCAACTTAAAAGCAAGGGATAGCAAAAAGACTCATTTTAGGGCAATGTGATTTTTAAATCAAGCTTTGGTCTGGAGCACTTAAAATAATTAGTTCCATTAGCCAGTTGAAGTGGAGTTGGCAAACCTAAACAACATGGGTTTATTTGTAGATCATTTATTGTTTAAAATAGAAGAAGGTTCTTGCCAATAAAATACACTGATTTTTGCTTTGAAGAGAACTACAGGATTACTGTATTCACCTAGATGACTGGTCTTCTTTCAAAGGTAGGACTCCAATTCCAAACCAGTAAGAGGTTTTGGATGAGCACTTCAGATGAAAGAAGCCTACTATTGATCTGAGGACTACTATCGATTCAGGGATGAATAGGGCAGACTAGTGAGACCTGACACAGCAGAGAATGTAGTAGAAGTGTCACTTGCCTTACAATCCTGAAAAAGTCCTATCTCTTCTACTCCTCATCTGCCTTTTTTTTTTCAAAGGTTGTCACCTCTTGTCTGAAATAGTCCCTTCTGTGTCTCTAAAAATATGAAAAAGAGTTAGACTAACTTTTAAAGAGGTCACAAAGAACATAAGCGAAACAAACTGCAGATTTTTTGAAAGGATGGAAGAAAGCACTATGGAATATGTCTGGTGGTAAATGGCTTATTTTCATAGTGCCACATACTTGCCTTTTGCGCTTAACTGGAGTTATTTTCCCTTGAGTTTTCACTGGTTTTATTTCTGTGGAAAAACTTCTTGAACTATTTGTTCGATTATTCATTTTGGATCTTGTTTTTCTGGCAGCCATCACAGACTTTTTCTGAAATTTCAGCTCTTATATAATTCACTATAAAATTTGTGGTGGGATTAATTTCTCTCAGGTGATGCTTTAATGCTCTTGCCATGCCTAACTCAACCTGCCATTCTATTAAATCTTTTCAGAATTTACTGAAATGGTCTCAATTTTTTTTTTTTATTGTAGGTTTCATATATACTGGAGAAGTTGTGCATCGAATGCTAACAGCTACTCAATATATAGCACCCTTAATGGCAAATTTTGACCCCAGTGTATCAAGAAATTCAACAGTCAGATACTTTGATAATGGTATGTAGTAGTCCTTCATAAATAAATGTGTCTGTATCCCCTGGCTCTTCTTATTTTCCTAAATAACTGTTTTTGAAGGAAACAGTGAGGATTTTTAAATTTTTTTGTTCTTTTTTTTTTTTTTAATTTAGAGTCTATATAAAGTATGTGATTAGACATCTATATGTAATTATTAATTTAGAACACAGTAAAGAGTCATGAATGCCTTTTGTTTATCAAGCAGATATCTTCTGGACGTTGAAGTACATAAGCTCAAACTAGCAATGCATTTAATCAGTTTTAAAAGGAAAAATCTGTCTTATATAACAGTGTAAATTCCTGTTACTTCAAAATATATATAGAGAATACCATCTGCCCACTACCTAAAATGAAAACAGCATTTGTGGAGTGCAATAGCAAGAATACACAGAAGCAGGGCAGGGATAAGGTTAATAAACCTGTCAATGACTGAGTGTTCATGAAGTCCCAGAATTGGAATCCAATACACTCATCTACACCAAGAGTTCTCAACAGTTCCTTGTAAAAAAGATTGAAAGAGGAAAAGGCAAACTGCAGTGTTGTACTTGAAACTCTGTGAGAAGTTTCAAAGCCCTTGAATGTGTGGATATTTTTCTCTTGAAGTCAGTTATAATCAATATTTTAGAAACACAGCCTATGTGGTTAAAAGTCGTCTGGTGCCTTTCCTCAGGCCTTTAGTGATCAACTACAGTGGCAGTTAAAACTTAGAGTTTACTATTGTGACTTAATATCATGAGATCCATGACTCCTAAATCGTCCTGGGTACACCTGTGCCATTTTATATATGTTTATTTATAGTGAATTAAAGCAAAAATTTCCAGCATCTTCAAACGCATTTCATATTTCCAATATTATTTTTTATTCTTTAGATCAGTTATCAAAATGTATTCTATATCTTTTATACCGAGTCATAACCTTTCCTTACAATCTAGTCATTGCAACATTTGTTTGTTAAAAATAAAATAAAATACTTACATGAGAAAATCCTACTACTTGTATGAAGAATTTTGAAACAGAAAAAGATATAATTTTCACTTTGTAAATTACTTAACATTATGGCCAGAGATTTTTCATCTTTACTTGAAGAATCTGAGGATTCTAGAGAAGATGTTGCAAATTCTCATTATAGTCCTGACTTCCAGCCTTCACACCAGGTGTATCAGGCTGTATCGCATGGCTTTCGTGACAAGGTTGAACAGTTCTTTGAGATATTGGATTCCTTTTCATGTGTAATACATCATCTTTTGAGCTCCACGGGCTTTAGGACAAAGAATTTTCTATCTTAACACAAGTAAAAAGGAACGGAGCAGATTGTATCTTCAGCACCTTATTTCTTACTCGTGTGTGCTTTGTCCCCGTGAGTAAATGCTCTGCAATAAAGCAGCACCTGCAGTGGGTAAGCACAGAGTGTGGGGATCCATCAAAGTCTCACTGATGGAGTTCACTGCAAGGAACTTAGGTACTCACAAATCTACATAAAAGCCTCTGAAATGAGATGACAGTTTGGGTGGCAGCTGATTTCCATTTTAACTTGGGGTTCTGAGGTGCACATAGATCTGAAGTACTCAAGCGACTGGCTAGAAGAAATTCTGGCTAATTTTGGTCTAATAATTTTAGAAGATAATTTACATTTAAAATAAAACTTAATAAAATCAAATAAATATTCAGAAAGTAGTTAATGAATGTGCTCACTAAGGAAAAAATGCACAATTTGTGTACTCTGTGCACAATTCATGAATATCTTCTATATAAAAAGACACAAGGGACAATAATGTGTTGGACTTTGTGCAGTGTGGACCCAAAATTTGCATGCTCATAGCTTCATGACAACCACTGTCAAGATGTGTTCATGACAGTTACTGCACAGATCTGTAACAAAGGATTTTTCAAGGATATGTCAAAAATATATTGAGCTGAATATGTGCTGTATCATGAACATTCTAGGAAGAAAGGAAATTAAAGTGTGAATCAAAGCACATAACTCCTATTAGTGCCAAAAAGGGAAGTTTTTGAGGAAGCCATATAAAGATGAAAATGTTATTTGCAGTAAACACACTTCTGTTGATAAGTGTCTCAACATCTGTAAAACATGCTCACAGGGTATGCAAGTTGCTTGAGGAATATTTTTAGTGTGGTAAGTGGATATTCAGCTAATGAATCCCATGAATATTAACAAGGCTCTTGCAACTAAATCTCTGCATACCAGACTCAATATTTACCCCATCTATGAATTCTTAGTTCGTTTGATTTAAAATACATTTATTTATTGCCAACACCTAATATTTTTCAATTTTCAGAACATCAGCAAAGGCTTGCACGATGCATAAAAAAAATTAATGCTATTTAATTAATGCACAGTTAATGGAAGAATCTGAATTCTTGAAATAATAACTTTTACTAAGTAGGGAATGCTATTAGCACCTCAAATTTCAAAGTCATCAGGATTTACGTATACCACGTAAAGAAAGCCATGGCAGAGAAGTGGTAATGGCAGCACACCTGAACAAGTTACTTGACCGCTCTTGCTTTAGCAGTAGTTGAGGTGCTTGTGTGGCACTGTGCTGTCTACATTTGAGAGGATTTCAGCTGCAACTTGTGTTTGTAATATCTTTGGCATTTCAAGGCATGGAGCTGAAAGTTGCTAAAAAGAGACAAATCACTATTCTTGTTTCAAGTGACTGCAGTTGAGTACTTTTCCTACAGTCAGTTAATATATTTCTCACATTTTTTTCTTCCTTTTGCCTCTCTACCCCCACTCTGGGGTTCACAGGCACAGCACTAGTTGTCCAGTGGGACCATGTACATCTGCAGGATAATTACAACCTGGGGAGTTTCACTTTTCAGGCCACCCTTCTCAATGATGGGCGTATCATTTTCGGCTACAAAGAAGTAAGTTGGGTCGAGAATTGTCATTTAAGTGGACAAATTACTTTATACATGTCAGGAATTTCCCTATATTTTTGGAGGGGGGAAGATATTTGAAAGATCAGTTGTATAAGAGAATTTCATTATGCTGCTTATAAGACCACTATTTTGATGAAAATGATATTTTATTATAAAAGTGATGTTCATATAATGGACTTAAAAACCATCAACATGACACAAATGTGCTAATCCTGGATTTCAACTGGGCTTTTTTGGGTTGTTATGAGTGATAAGTGTTTAGTAAATTCCCGGGTTTTTAGTAAATTTCCCTTGGGTTTTGAAAGATAGGATCTAAATTTTCAAGTAGTTTACCCAATTCTGACCTGTTTCAAAATCCTCTAGAATCAATAGTTATTGTTAAAAGGTCATCTTTTTCCTGCAGCTGTCATTTTCTGGCATATCACATATTTTCAAGTTCATATATTTGAAGCAAGAAATAACTGGTTTGTATTACTATCTCTGAGGTTTCCCATCTGTTTGGTGATAAAAGTGCATAGATTGAGGCCATTTGGTTTGCCTTCATAGCACCAATATGTTGTCTTAAATGGGCTCTTGTGCATTCTCCAAGTGTTTAGGAATTCCAGTTGTTGCTTTGAGTTATTTTTTTTTCTAGAGTTGCTAGAGCTCTGGAAGCTATAGCCTTGTTGAATTTCAGTGCTTTTGCCAAGAGAGGTTGGAGCAGGTGATCCTTGAGATCCTCTTTCAGTCTGGTATTCTATGCTTCCCTGATTCATGCAAATAAGAATCAGAAAGTAGACAAGCTTATATCTGTAGGGACAAAATAATTGCTTCCTTTTTGTTTGGGTTTTTTCTCTGGGTGTTTTTTTTGTTTTTTTTTTTTGGGGGGGGGGGGGGTTTGGTTTGGGTTTTTTGTCCTCTTTTGTTTTGTTTTGTTATTTTAATGTTTGGCATGCAAACTGTGACTTTCTCTTCAAGCTGCAAGTCTCAGTTATCCTCCTTATGGTAAGAAACATTAATCAGTGATACAACCAATTGTCCAGACTTTGAGAAATCTCTTTTCTCTTCTCTCTCTGCTATAAAACACTTGTGAGCTTTCAGGCTCATTTTTCATGCCTGCGTTGTAGCTGGGCACCTTTAATGAAGCAGAAATAATAAAACTCCTCTGCCCTTCACTAGAAAGCTAGACAAGATCCGGGTTCTCATACTAGCAGCAGCCATACCTTCTTTTTAAACAGATGTCTTTGCAGCTTGGAAAAGGATTGCTGCAAGATATTCTTACTGGATCAGTATTGTAGAAACAAGAAACTTCTGGTACGCCCACATACATGACTTTCCTTGTCTTATAAAAGACACTCTGATGCAAGGTCTGCTTGGGGTTTTTTCTGAATGTTAGGTACAGGCTAAGTTTATTTGCATTTTTAATCCAACTTCATGTAAGCTTTACTCTGCTTAGTACAATGGAGTTCCATTGTACTTGATTGAAGGAGTGTGCACTAAAAGCTTTTGTTTTCTCCTGTTGTTGAAACCTTTTTAAAGAGAAGCAAAAGCTTCTAAAGACTGCAGAAAATTTCCTGCCTTCAAGACCCAAAGGGGTGCGGAGATACACTAGTTTTAAGATAAATTTGTCAAGAACTGTGTGCATTCTGACATTAAAATGGTGACATTAATGACTTCCGTTCCTGGTTATGCACTGCATTCCCTGTTACTGTCCAGCCCTGTGCAAAATAGATCTAATATGGGTGATAGAAGTTGCTGCTCTAAATTGAAAGTATCTTGCGTACATTTTGCACGAAAGCAATGATGATACAGTGTCAGATAGTGGAAAACATTATTCATTTAGGAAGACAGGGGTAAATGGGTCACTCCTTTACCACTACTGGTTCCTAGAATTGCAGGCAAGTATGACATCTAATCCATGGACAGACAATTTCTGAGCTACAATGCACAGGCTGCTTGCTCTCATTACACTGCTGGAAGCTTCCTCCAAAACCACATTTCTTTTGTGGGTAGGAGTTATTAATGTTCTCTTCACTAATCTTGAGACAGAAAACTGGAATTTGCAAATGGAATAATGTGCTTTTTTGCTACTCCTGAATCTTTGAACTCATCCCGTCTTATGAGTTATTCCTGTCCTGAATGGATTTACCAAATATTACTTTAGAGCTATTGCACATAACTACAGAAAGAGGCTTTTTAAAGTGGTAATAATAATGTACTAATGATTTGTAAATCTTTTGACAAAAGATTTTTCTAAGTATTTTGGAAAGTTACAACTAGTATATTCCATCAGAGTTACTTGGGGAATGGATTTTGAGGCTGAGCTTTCCCAACAACTACACTCTTTATTTGCATCCTTTACTCCATTACCACTACCTCAGCTTTTCACCTAAATGAGGAAAAATAAATAAAATTGCCAATCACTGATCAGACACAAGTTGTCTGAAAAAAAAAACCATGTCACTTACTATTTTAAATGTGGTCCTAGTGCTTATAAGTCTGGTTAGGAATTAATTACTTTCCAGTGCTGAATCCATTGCTTTCTGAGGAGGTCCTACCTTCTGAAGCCATTTCTCTTGGTGCTGAGTCAGGTTGTCAGGTGCCCCATTAACTCCAGTAAGATTACTTGTTGTTGTGGTTTAGTTCACTTACTTGTTTTTGTGAGATATGAATTAGGAGAAACATACAAAGCAGGCTCAGAACCTTTAAACAGTATAAAGATAGTTTATTATTACCAGAATTAAAAGAAAAGAAAGAAACACTAAGAAAAGAAGAAATAAACATTCCCCTCATTTTCCAGCACTTCCTCCTACACCCAGCGTGCACAAAGGATATCAATGATGGAATTTTGTTCAGTGTTAGGGTACTTAACAAGATCTTTCCAAACTCAGGGGAAAGAAAGAGGTCTTCTCTTTGCTCTACTGTGGTGTCTAAACTGCTACTTGCGAAAGTCCTGCCCTCCCGGAAACAGTCTATTGCAATGAAAACATACTAATC